>JZKD02S0367243.1:173756-186686 GCA_000966675.3 Picea glauca
TTAATTCCTAAATGGTAAATCAACTCATGCATAAACTTAACTATAGTCTTTAAAAGATCATTTTCGGATCAATAACACCGCACAAATATCTAGATAAATACGTGTTTAGCAACTTGCATGAGGTGTTTTTCTATGATTTTATGCATGTGTTGCAGGAGTGGATATTGAGGTTAAAAGACAACCACACTACAAACTGAATCAGAGAGCTCGAATGGAATCCTATGGAGATCGTGCAGTTACAACAAGTTAACAAAACATTCAGGTGCACAATAGATTTCTAGTTAGACAGTATTGTTGCAGGGTTTATCACAAAATTTGTAGTAGATACTACGAAGTCTTACAGCACAACATAGCAGGACTTTATAAAATGACCGAGAGGTAGGTATATTAGATTGATGTATACTTCAATCAATATTTTACTATATAAAAATAGTGTGATGACTATGGAATCAGACAACTAAACTTCTCTGCGTGCATGGGGGAAGGGGGGAATCACTGAAAAGAGGTGGAGAAATGGAGGAAGAGATGGATAAGAAAAATAATAAGGAGGCCATGGACCCAATCATGATGAAGGAATATCAGATAAAGAAGATAATGGAAACAACTAGAAAGATGCATAGTGGAGTGCCCTGCCAATATAAGATGAATAATAAGAAGAGATCCATAGCGGATAGAGAGGGCTTGGAAAGTGATGAAGAAGAGGTAGAGGATCTCCGGGTGGTCGATTAGATTGAGGAAATCCTATGTGCAACTTATGAAAGGAAAACTTGTCATCCAAGGGCTGGAGCAGAAGGAAGAAATCCCATCCATGTCAATGTCAATGTGGAACCCATAACTGCATGTGCGACTAGTACACCAGAAAGAACACCACCATTTAGACAACCAAATTTTATTCGAATAAAGACAACAAGACGTACATCCAAACAAGGAGTAGCAACTGGAGGAGCTAGTTTAGGAAGTAGCAGTCAAATATCTACACCACGTAGAGGTAGTAGTTCATCACAGTTCAAGATGGCAGGGCATGATCCCGCCATCAAGTTACCATAATTTTGGGGAGAGGCATATGAGGACCCTAAAAAACATTTATTTATCTGTGAGAATATATGGGAACCAAAGTAGATCACATATGAGGATACAAAAATTGCTCAGTTATCTATCACACTAAGAGACCACGCACTGGATTGGTATATGATCCTAGCTATAAACAGTCCAACAGGAGTAACAAGGACTTTTGCATATGTGAATAAGTTATTGATCAATGAATTCTAGAAGCCTAGATTAGAAGATCAGTACATGAATGAGATGATTGAAATTAGGAAGAAACCAGGTGAGCCTGTTTGGGAAATTGATCATAGGTTTAAGAGTCTCAAAGGTAAGATGAATTATGTCATGACTAACATGCAACATAAAAACCTCTTTGTGAACTCATGGTTACCACATTTGAAATACCCCTTGAGATAGTAGAAGTTCCAAACTTAGGAAGAGGCTCTGCAAGCATTCCTACAAATGGAAGAGAACTAGTATCAGATCCAACAATATAGACATTGAATGAGGATCTGAACAACCTGACATTTCAACTAAACCAGAATAAAGGAAAATAGAAAAGAGAAATTGTTTGGTGTACCACATGTAGGACAGAAGGTCACCATAAGAATGAATGTCCAACTTTCACACAATACATGGAAAAAGGAGTACCAAACCCTTTTCCAATAGGAGGACCATGGTGCGAGATATATAAAATGCATGGGCATGATCCATATCATTTTCCAATGATGCATAAGTACCAGACAATACCCAAGAGCTCATACTACAATTTTTGCAAGTCAGTGGGCCATGATGATAAAGATTGTAGGAATATAGAGATGATGAGGGAAAGAACTTTAGATACCTATAGGGTGGAGGCAGATACCTTAGTTTAAGAAAGTACCACCTCCATAAAACATTGTGCAACAGTAGTATAACACTGTCCATTCAAAATATAATAACGTGCAACCACAATATAACCTCACACAGTGTAATCAGATACCTCAGTATAACGCACTACAAGGAGATCGAGTTTGATATAGAGGTGGAGGATGAGGTAGAGGAGTATTTGGAAGAGGCAGAGGACTAGAAGTGTTCCACAACAGCCAAAAACTAGAATATTATGAAAGGGAATTTCCACTCCCACCAGTGACATGCATGTATTGTCGTGCAACAGACCATGACACACAGGAATGCCCAACACTTTTGGGAAAGATTCAAGAAAAGAGGAATCAAAACAACCAGAATGTTCATTGGATATCTACAGAAGCTATGGATGATGGAAGAATTATCAACATAGTCACATGAGGAGGTGCTAAGGTAGGACCTGACATAGTGATACAAGATCCATCACAACACCAATGGGTGAAGAAAATTACTGAAACACAAAAGAAATTTGATGCGCGGAAAGAAAATGTGAAATTCAAAGAGGCCAAACAGGAGTTCCTCAAACAAGATGTTGCATCTACATGAGTCATTTAACATACTCATAATGTACCAATGTACAAGATGCCTTCATCAATGGACCACACCAATGAAGCACAACCTGTAGGGAAAGTAAGTACCATAAATACTTTTCTGCAATCCTCTATTAAGCTGCTAAATGATCCATCCTCTGTTAAAGTTTTGAAAAATATGCTAGAAATATGTAACACAGAGGTAGATGGGAAGTTAGAGTAGAAAAAAGTCAATCACCTCCATACAAGAAAGAGGACAAGCAGGGAATTCAAACTAAATGCTAATATTGGAGATTTCAGTATGGGGGATATTATACTAGACTTAGAATCTGAGGTAAATGTTTTACCTAAGAAGACATGGTAGTGTATGGGAGATCCCACACTAGGATATTCACCTCTCTAGTTGAAATTAGCAAATAACCACATAGTTTTACCAATTGAAAGGCTTAAAGGTGTGACATTAGATTTATATGGAGTGCGCACTAAGGAAAACTTTGAATTAATAGAGATTGTAGATGGCACAACACCATATCCATCATTTCTTTGACTGGATTGGGAATTTGATAAATGAGAAATAATAATCTTGAATGAAAAGAAAATGACATTTGAATCAGGTGAATATAGAATCATTGCACCATTATATCCATCAAAAGGAGAAAGGTTTGTAGAACCCACCTGCTTAGATATGGAGGAAATCAACCAATTGTACAGAACCACTGCACGAGAAGAAGACTATGTCAACCCAACTACATATGGGGTACTCAGCTAAAGAATCATCACATCATGTACTTATGAATCACATATAGGTCTGGAGAATTGGCAGCAAAGATTACATGAAGTCTCCAGAAGAAGGTTTGCAAGAATAGACTGCACAATAAGATGAGTTGGTATAGAGATAAGGGAACCTCCCAGTTTTCACGGGGTAAATGAATTAGAAGAATTCCTGAAAAAGTATGATGAATAAGTGTCAGAAAATCAAAGGCTCTTAACCCTCAATATTGCACTCAAGGCTACACCTACAAGATGGTGGAGTGTGCATAAAGAAACAATTTAGGATTTGTACCAATGTAAATTATTATTGTGCATTAGATTTGGCACAGAACAAGGAAGCAATAAAATGCAGAGGTATGATGGACAAGGGACACCAGCAGAACACTTGGAGAAGTGTAGGACACAATGGAGGATGACATCACTAGAAGAATGGACTCATCATTTCATCCACACATTGGAAGGAATCCTAGAAAAATGATATGTAGACCAAGAAATGAGCATAGGTACTACTGAATGGACAACATTACAACAAATATTCATAGTAAGTTTCTCATTTGAACATGAGAACCCCAACATCGATTCAACACTAAAGAAGATAAAAGGTGTAATATTTATTGATGAACCAGAGGTTGAACTCATGATAGAGTACCAACAACAGAGCATACAGATAGTCAAATAACTACTATCATGCTATCATGTGGAAGAGGAAGTACCATATGAGGATGACCCGCACAATATTGATATTACATAAATTGAAGGAGAAAGAGAGGTGGAAGGTCCATATTTGGAGTGAGAATTATTTGTTGCACCTATAAAGGTGAAGAAAGTCAAAATTGGGACAACTGATAATCCTAAAATGGCAAGTGTTCTAGACTATTGGGATGAAAAAATTGTAGACAAAATAACAAAGTTACTACGTGAATACAGTGACATGTTCCCAACGACCTTTACAAAGATGAAAATAATAGCAGAAGAGCGAGGAGAGATGAAGATACCTCTCAAACCTGAGGCAAGACCTATCAAGTAGAGACCAGGTGACGGTAGAACTATATAAAGGGTTCAAGCAATGTAATGGAATATGAAGAGAATTGTTGTATTGTGAGTTGTAGCTCAATACGAGGATGCCCCCTCAAAGTGGCAAGTGAACACGAGAGGATCCCTTCCATAATAGGATACATTGTATGGTGTTGCCCTACCTCAAGGGTTTGATAGTAATAAAAGAGATTTTACATATTGTTCTTGTATATCTATTTTGGTGTTTTTCTATTCAGTATTTGGTTCTTAACAAGTGGTATTAGAGCACTTTCCTTGGCAGACATTGTGGGAAAATATTTTTTATTTTTGCAGATTTTTTTTTTCGGAGAAAAAAAAGAGGGCCATGACATTCCAGAAATTTTTGGTATATTGCTATGAAAAAATTGCAGAAACATGTTGTATATCTGAGTTCTTCTTATCAAAAAATCCAATTTGAAAAAACAAATCTTCTGAAATGGAGTCCGAGAATTCAAGATATTGAAGTTTTAAAATCTGCAATTTTTTAGGGTTTTTTCCATGAATGACAACGTGATTTTTATTTTTATTTTGTAGCAGCTGGAGGTTGAATTTACCCAAAAAAATTATAGATCTAAGTTCCTCTCACAATTTCACCCAATTTCAAAACACAAATAAGCCGAAACGAAGTCCGGGAAGTGAAGTTATGAGCATTTTGAATTCAATAGTTTTTTATGGTTTTTCCAGAAAAAAGCCGCAGTTTTCTGTCGTAACTTATTGTTCTATTTTTTGGGTTTTTTCATGATGGTTGCGGGGCTGAAGAGTTAATAGGGTGCTCAGATGGATATTTCCTCTCAAACCCTCAAATAAATTCTTGAAGCATTCAAATCCCAATTGTACGACACATTGGATGCTAGATTGCATGACCTTGCACATGGCCTCAATGATAGTTTTTGTAGTATTCAAGATTCATTGAATAGCATGCAGGAGAGATTTATTATGGTGGACATCAGGGATGAATATAATAAATAAATATATTCTTGGTATGATTTTGAGGCCGATTGTGATGATTGGTATATGGATAGTTGTCATTTCTGGGATGACAACCACTTTCATATTTTATTTGATGACTCTAATCCACCTTCTGTAGAGAGCATCAATGTGACAAATCAAGAGCCAATGATTATTACCATTGTCCATCCTGCATATTCTACAATGGTATTATTCCTTCCAGATTTTACTATGACCATTTTCCACTATGTGTATGGATCTTCTTATTTGGATCCACATGAAAGGTGTCAGTCTTTGGAGCATCATTTTGAGTTGGATATTGGGTTCCAAAATATTCCACAGGGAGTTCACATGAGCACTTGGACATGGGACATGGGCTTACAATTGTGGTTGGACTACTTTAGCATGGTGGCTTTCCTTTCTACATGGGACCTTGGTTCTCCAGTCTTCTTCAGCATTACGGTCCACAATTATCCATGGAACCCTGGTATATGGTTGTACATCAAGCATTGAGGACAACACTTTCATAAGGGGGATGAAATGTTAGGTAGTTAGAGAGGTAGTAGTGGGGGCCCAGAGGGACCATAGTGATAATAGTGGAGGCCATTAAATGTAAGGTGGACTAGGTCCACTATATTATTAAATAAGGCCCACTATGGTAGTCAGATATAATAAATGGGTAGTTAGATATAATAAATGTAAGATGATATCTTAAAAGGTTCTACTTCTATAAGATTCCTCCTCTAGAATGTTCTTAGGTGATGGTAGCACTATATAAAGAGGTTCAAGCATTGTAATGGGACATGAAGATAAGTATTGTATTGTGGAGCGGTAGCTCAATAGGAGGATGATCCCTCGAAGAGGCAAGTGAACACGAGAGGATCCCTTCCATAATAGGATCCATTGGTGTTTCCCTACCTTAAGGGTTTGATAGTAATAAAAGAGATTTTGCATATTGTTCTTCTATATCTACTATGGTGCTTTTGTATTTAGTCTTTGGTTCTTTTGTATTTAGTCTTTTGTATTCAGTGGGGGGGGGGAAGGGCCCATAGTGATAATAGTGGAGGCCATTCAATGTAAGGTGGACTAGGTACACTATATTATTAAATAAGACCCACTATGATAGTTAGATATAATAAATGAGTAATTAGATATAATAAATGTAAGAAGACTTCTTAAAAGGTTCTACTTCTAGAAGATACCTCCTCTAGAATGTTCTCAGGTGATGGTAGCACTATATAAAGGGTTCAAGCAATGTAATGGGATATGAAGAGAATTATTGTATTTTGAGTTGTAGCTCAATAGGAGGATGCCCCCTCGAAGTGGCAAGTGAACAGGAGAGGATTCCTTCCATAATAGGATCCATTGTATGGTGTTGCCCTCCCTCGAGGGTCTTGATATAGTAAAGTGGTGGTTTTCTATATGGTTTCATATATCTTATGTGTTGATTGTATTCATATATTTGGATCTATTTTGATATTTTGTATTCAATTCTTTGGTACTTAACAATTGGTATCAGAGCACTTTCCTTGGCAGACATTGTGAGCAAATATTTTTTATTTTTGCAGATTTTGTTTTTTCGGAGAAGAAAAAAAAGGGCCACGACATTCTAGAAATTTTCGATATATTTCTGTGAAAATTTTGCATAAACATGTTGTATATATGAGTTCCTCTCATAAAAACACCCAAGTGGAAAAAACAAATCGTCTGAAACGAAGTCCGGGTAGTCAAGGTATTGAAGTTTTAAATCTGCAATTTTTCAGGGGTTTCTTCATGAACGGTGACACGATTTCTTTTATTCTATAGAATCTAGAAGCTGAATTTGCCAAAACAAATTACATATATGAGTTCCTCTCACAATTTCACCCAATTTCAAAAAACAAATCAGCCGAAATGGAGTCCCTGAAGTGAAGTTATGAGCATTTTAAATTCAAAAGTTTTTTAGGGTTTTTCCAGAAAAAAACCGCGATTTTCTGTCGTAACTTATTGTTATATTTTTGGGGGTTTTTTGTGACGGTTGCAGGACCGAAGAGTTCATAGGGTACTTAGATGGCTATTTCCTCTCAAACCCTCAAATAAATTATTGAACCATTTAAATCCCAATTGTATGACACATTGAATGACAAATTGGATGCCTTTGGAGATGGTCTCAATGATAGTTTTCGTAGTATTCAAGATTCATTAGATAGCATGGAGGAGAGATTTCTTATGGAGAACATCCAGGATGAGTATAATCAAGAAATATATGATTGGTATGATCTTGTTGCCAATTTTGATGATTGGTATATGGATAGTTATCATTTTGGGGATGATAACCACTTCCATATTTTATTTGATGACTCTACACAACCTTCTGTAGAGAACATAAATGTCCCACATCAAGAGCTAGTTATGATTACCAACATCCATCCTGCATATTCTACAATGGTATTTCTCCTTCCAGATTCAGCGTTGACCATTTCCCACTATGTGGCTGGATATTCTTATTTGGATCCACATGATAGGTGTCAGTATTGGGAGCATCATTTTCAGTTGGTTATTGGGTGTCGATATATTTTGTGTGTTGTTCACATGAACACTTGGACATGGGACCCTAGTTTAAAATGAAGGTGGGACTACTTTAGCATGGTGTCTTCCATTTCTCAATGGGACCCTGGTTCTCTAGTCTACTTCAGCACTATGGTCCACACTTATCCATGGGAGCGTGGTATATGATTGTACATAAAGCGTTGAAGACAATGCTTTCATAAGGGGGATAGTGATAATAGTGGAGGCCATTCAATGTAAGGTGGACTAGGTACACTATATTATTAAATAAGACCCAATATGGTAGTTAGATATAATAAATGGGTAATTAGATATAATAAATGTAAGAGGACTTCTTAGAAGATTCTACTTCTAGAAGATTCCTCCTCTAGAATGTTCTTAGGTGATAGTAGCACTATATAAAGGGTTCAAGCAATGTAATGGGATATGAAGAGAATTATTGTATTGTGATTTTTATCTCAATAGAAGGATGCCCCCTCGAAGTGGCAAGTGAATAGGAGAGGATCCCTTTCATAATAGGATCCATTGCATGGTGTTTCCCTACCTCAAGGGTTTGATAGTAATAAAAGAGATTTTGCATATTGTTCTTGTATATTTGTTGTGGTGATTTTGTATTAAGTATTTGGTTCTTAACATCTCTCATCTTTCCCAGTCAGTTATCGCTGAGTATTCTTTAGCTAAAGGGGTTCCCCTTCTCTATTATTCCAGGATTTTTTGGTTTCTCCGCTCTCGGCTCAAGTCTCCTATACTTTTTTGGATTCGTCTTTGCTTAACTCACTCATGGAGGGGCTTCCTGTTCTGGTTTCTAGTGTTGAATGGTTTTAGAACGTGCCCTCATTTTCACAAAATATCATCTTCGAAAGGCTTCAGGTATTGCATAATTTTTTTTCTGGATTATTGTCTTTACCCTTATATAGGGTCAGGATTGTCCTTAGATCAAAATAATTGGGTGCCCTCAGAATGGTTTATCGCTCTAAAATTACTCCCATCAAACATAAGTGGTTGGGATAGTGATTGTGGATGTGATTTTGGGGTCGTTGCTCCAATATACCAACAAGGTAGCATTTTCATTGCCTCTAGTTCAAAACACAGAAAGAAGAACAAGTTTATAGGGCTCTCTCCGGAGGACCTGTTGTTGGGAAAAATACCCTACGGACTAGCAAACTAGGGTCGGGCTTGCATGCAGATGTTTACCGAAAATAAATTACTTTTAACCTACAACCCGAGATTAAAACCCCTCTTTCACAGTAACTACATGAAGAGAATCACTAACCTTTTTACCAGCGTTTGATGTAGATCCTCCGTCGCACTTTGACCACTTTCTTGTGTTGCTCCTTCTACAGATAACCTGCAATCAAGACAAATACCAACTACACATGCATGCTACTTCTCTACTCAAGGGTTAGAAATCAAACACAAATTCATCAAATCATAGATAACTCATGCATTGGGATGGGAAAAGTATTATTTTTATTAATGAAAATGAATCAACTTACAATCAAAGTCGAGACCGACCACCGCTCCTTGAACCTGATCCTGGGATCCTCTTCTTTGTCCTCCAACTGCTTTGCGTTAATTCTCCTTTGGCTTGAGGAAAGGCTAAAGGGTTGGGACAATGGATTACAAAAATGGGCAGAGTTTCTTCGCTATAATTTTCCTCCTCCAAATGGTACCCCTACCCCTTCTTTTATAGGCTAGAAGGAGCAAAAGTTTTGGATGAACCCTCGGCCATGCATGGCCGGGAGTTTTAGTTAACTAAACCATAGCTTTTTGTTTTGTCAACAAATTTCCTCTTTTCATGCTTTGTTAGGTACACGCGGGCTGTAGTGAGCCAGCCAGTGTGCACACACGTGCAGTAATGGGTTAGGGCGCGTGGGCCTTGACACAAGAGGATTTCCAAAGAGTTTGTTCAGCAGATGTTTTGGCAATGAAGGGATATGAGTTGGAATGATGTCAGGTAAGCATGTGTGGTGAAATTTAGGGTTATAATAGATGCCCCCTAATGTGTGAGGTCAGAAGAGCATCTGATGGCTGAAATACATTACCAATCTTTACTAATGTGTTGAATGAGTGAGCCCAAGGATCAGGAACCAGGAGGTGTTGTCTGCAAAATAAAAAATGTATCACCAAGGCAGGCATACCCATGCTCAGGATCAGATAGAACCATGGCTACCAATCAAATACAATGTAGATCCATGTCAAATAACTATAAAGAGTAGCCGCGAATAATACACAGCGAAGCTACATCTCGAAATCAGAAAGATATACATATAGAGTACCCATCTTTCAGAAGCTGATGTGGCCTGATGGATGTAATTCAAAGCTTGAGAAACAAATTCAAAATAATCTAAAACTCAGGTAGGAGTGTAATATGAGTGTACGACTGCACTACCCAGAGGTCTTCGATGGCTCGTTGATTGTGGACTTGATAATCTTGATGATCAGACTGAAGGCTTCCGTGATTTCGAACAAAGACTTGATTGGACTTTCAGGATGGCTGGGTATGCGGACAAGAGACATATTGCAGAGGGGCTGACTCAGGGTTAGTGACAAACTTCCCTTGGAAAACAACACGACAAGTGATAAGACTCAGGTAGCATATATGTTAATCATAATTTTACGAAGCACGAGGTAACGCAAACTCTCCATATGTTTGGAAGAGTAACCAAACAATGGAGGACACAACTCTATATAGAGATAAAATCTTCCTAAGGTCGTACTACATCCCATAGTATGATAATC
Source organism: Picea glauca (assembly GCA_000966675.3). NCBI lineage: Eukaryota > Viridiplantae > Streptophyta > Pinopsida > Pinales > Pinaceae > Picea > Picea glauca. Next base: position 184,298 of record JZKD02S0367243.1, read on the forward strand.
AAATAGAAAGATGTGATTTATCCAAGGGCGACTCATTATACTGCCAATAAAGAAAATACCTTTCCCATCCTCTTTTTGGGGTATATATATATATTTTTTTCTTTTTGATAATTTTTGAAAAAGAATAAAGGAATATTATGTTACAATGGAGGAACAAGTACTGCAAACATACAATCTCAAGGCACAAGGACAAGACTGATGTTCTATTAAAATGATACTCAAGAAAAATCCTTTGGTGGCCAAAGGTGTTAAGTCGCAGAAGCAAACTATCACAAGGCTGGTAGATAAGGTATGCAAATGCGGTTGATAGAACACACAATGGTAATGTCCCTCGATGTAAGTTTAACGAGCCTAGAGAAGGTAAGCTTGGTGGTTTTTCATATTTAGAGAATCTGAAAAAACATAAAAGGAGACTCCATTGGGGTACCTTTTTCGACAATAGTCTAGTCGGTTCAAAAAAGGGATAAACTGGCACCAATTAGACGTCAATTCAAAACCATTTTAACGAGTGCGACAAGGACAAGATCACTCAGCTATTTTTTCACTTTTAAGGAGTCTGAAAAAAGCTTAACTATGGACTTCGTCAGGAATATTCTTCTGGACCAATTTAATGAGTGTGAAAGAATAAGGTCACTCGATGATCTTTTCAATTTTAGGGAGTCTAAAAAGAGCTTAACTATGGACTCCGTGGGGGTTTCTTTTTCATAAATTTAGTCCCTCGAGCTCGAAAAAGGAATAAAATTATACCTAAGAGTACTCTTCTAAAGAATAAGAATTCGATAGAGTATACCTTTGTTCGTACAGTTGACCATCCAGTCCGAAAAAGGGGTAAACTACCGCCGGACAGACGTGACTTCAAATTTCAGTTTAACGAGTGTGAAAGGCCACAAGATTGCTCAGCAATCTTTTCATGTTTAAATGGTCTAAAAAGGGATTAAAAGAAGACCTGTTTAAGGAACATTCTTCTGGACCAATTTAACGAGTGTGAAGAAATAGGGTCACTCGACAATCTTTTCATCTTTAAAGAGTCTTAAAAGGGCTTAAAGAAGACTCCATAATGGTTAATTTTCTCAGTTAATCCAGACGAGATCGAAAAGAATAAATGTAGTCTCTCCAGATGTTTCTTTCGGATCTCAAAGAAATCTTGAAAAACAACAAAGTTAGCTCATGATAGACTCTTTGTTGGTCGATGCCTGGCATCTCCTCGAGGGAGTTGTATGCTCTGACGAAAACATTGTCTATGACACCATAGGTTCTGGAGATATTGATAGGTATCATTTCAACAATGGTCGCCATATTACCCTCAGCATAGATCTTGTGTGTAGCTAAGGGATTAGTATGACAAGACCTATCTCTAGTCATAGTCACGGTGAATTCTCCTGCTTTGATTCGGGTTAACTTTGGGAGGAAATATGATCTGTGATGAAGATCGTCCTAAGGTTTGTCTGGACTAGTCATTACTTTGATTACTGCTTCATCAGAAGGAAAGACTAAGTCTAATGTGTTAACCCCCAAAGTAAAACCGTTCTTTCGGTTGAAATTTGTAGAGGATATCCTGGCTATTAGTCGCATGCTTAAGCTACTTTTGTGTTTTTATAGTTCAAGAAAATTTTTGGTTTTGATTCTGTCAAGAGATTGGAAAAACAACAGCTTTCGGTGGTTTGGGCGAGCCCCCGGCGCGCTCATTAACCACCGAAAGCATTCAGTTTCGTCAACAAAGTGGTCGATTTGAAATGCAAGCAACCGCTGAAAAGGGTTAAACGCACAAGAAGAAAGCTCGTGCTTTCGCACGAGCTAGATGTCAGAATCCGTTGTAATGATGAAAAGTTCAAACCACCGAAAATCTCATGTTGCGGGAGATGATACTCGTTCGTGGGTTTCAGCCGAAAGTTTTCAAACACCTGCGTATTATCCTCTGTACAATCATTTCCATATCTGCGCTGAGAGGTGATAGTCAGATTTGGTGCATGGAACCTCCTTCTTTCCTAGTGGCAGATACATTCATTATTACCAACAGGTCATTTGTTCAGTTTAAAACTCAAAATGTCATATGGAGCCCAGATATCGCTGAGGATATCTATCAACACGCGATTTTTCCAGCAAATCGTGATTTTCAAATCTTAGTTCCTCCTTTCGAGCGATTGGCATGTGGTCTCCGAATTCAAACAGGCAGTTCGAGTTGAGGAAAACAAATTGGGTTATCAGGTAAGCCTGTAAACCTTTCTCTGTCAAAATTTCACAAATTTATTTGCCTCCGAAAAATTGAAGTTTCGACTGTCCCTGTCAGTCTGTAATTTGAATGTGTGTCCTGATATTCTAATACATCTATCAACCCTATGCCCTGTCAAACTATTTCAATCTTCTTATCGACCATACACTTAGCTCCTAG
>JZKD02S0367243.1:193018-235687 GCA_000966675.3 Picea glauca
CCAAGTTGACCTTGCAGAGGAGCGTTAGAGCTCCCTGCCCCCAGACCCAAAGTCTGTAAACTGGAGTGAGTGAGTGCAATACTTGTGCCCGAACTAGGCATACCTTATGAGAACGGAGGGCCTGTCACACTAGGTGTGAAGGGAATTGTGGCCACCACCATAGACGGAATCGGACCACTATGCGACCTAGTTGTGTCCGAGACCATGGTGACTCGAACCGACGATGGCAAGTTAGGAGATGATTCTCCTGTGGTAGCAACTGTGGTGGGAATGGAAGAATTCCTAGAGGAAGTAACAATGTTTGTTTCCATAGCTGTGTGAGGCACTGACAGGCATTCATAAAATTGGATTGGTACAATAACCTATGGCCAGGTATCAGTGGTTGGGGTTTTAGCCGAGCCAAGATTGGCGGTTGATTCCTCCGGGAGTTGTTTGGGCACAATGGTTTGTAACCCGGTCGCTTCAAAAGACCCTTGTTGGTCTAGCTTCTTCCTCAATGGTGGCGAGGGTGGCTCTAGTATAACCGGCGGTAGGCCCAGAAGTGTTGTTGGGAAATAATACCCTATGGACTAGCAAACTAGGGTAGATTTGCATGCAGATTTTGACCTTAAAGAAATGACCTTTTAACCTACCACCCAAAACTTAAACCCCTCTTTCAAGACACATACATGGAAAGGAAATACTAACCTTTTTACTGATGTTTGGTGTAGATCCTCCATTGCGCTTTGCCTGCTGACTTGCGCTTCTCCTTCCAAAGTTAACTTGCAATCAAGACAAAACACTACGCATGCATGCTACTTTTCTACTTGAGGGTTAGAAATTAAGCATAAATTACACAAACCACATATAACTCATGCATTGGGACGGGAAAAGTATTCTTTTATTATTTTCAAAATGAATCAACTTACAATTTGAAGTCAAGACCGGCTACCACTCATTGATCATGATCCTAGGCTCCTCTTCTTTTGTCCTCCAACTACTTTGCGTTAATTCTCCTTAGGCTTGAGGAAAGGATAAAGGGTTGGGACAAATGGATTTGGCAAATGGGCAGAGTTTCTTCACGATATTTTTCCTCCTCCAAATGGTACCCCTACCTCTTCTTTTATAGGCTAGAAGGAGCTAGGGTTTTGGACAAACTCTCGACCATGCATGGTTGGGAGTTTCAGTTAACTGACCCATAGCTTTTTGTCTCGTCGAAAAATTTCCTATTTTTGTGCTTTGTTAGGTAAACGCAGGCTATAATAGGCCTGCTAGTGTTCAAACGCGTACAGTAGTAGGCCTGCCAACGTTCCAACGTGTGCAATAGTGGGTTAGGGTGCGTGTACCTTTACCCAAGAGGTTTTTTAAATAGGTTTCTCAGCAAATGTTTTGGCGATGGAGGGAATGAGTTGGCATGATGCCAGATAAGCATCTATGGTGCAATTTAGGGTTATAACAGATGCCCCCTAATGTTTGAGGTCAGAAGAGCATCCGATGGCTGAAATACATTACCAATTCTTTACCAATCTATACTGATATGCTGAATGAGTGAGCCCAAGAATCAGGAATCAGGAGGTGCCATCTGCAAAAAATATCAAATGTCTCACCGAGGCAGGCATACCCATGCTCTGGATAAAATAGAACCATTTCTACCAATCAAATACACTGTATATCCATGTCAAACAACTATGAAGAGTAGCCACGAATAATACACAGTGGAGCTACATCTCGAAATCAGAAAGATATACATATAAAGTATCCATATCCTAGAAGCTAATTCGGCCTGATGGCTATACTTCAGAGATCGAGAGACAACTTCAAAATATTCTAAAACTCAGGTAGGATTGTAATATGAGTGTACAACTACACCACCTAGAGGTCTGCGACATCTCGTCGGTTATAGACTTGATGATCAGACTGAAGGCTTCAGTGATTTCGGACAAAGACTTGATTGGACATTCAGGATGGCCGGATATGCAGACAAGAGACATGTTGCAGAGGGGATGACTCAGGCTCAGTGACAAACTTCCCTTGGATAATAGCACGACAAGTCATAAGACTCAGGCAACATATCTATTAATCATAAGTCTACGAAGCAGGAGGCAAGGCAAACTCTCCATATGTTTGGAAGAGTAACCAAATGGTGGAGGACACAACTCTGTATAGCGAGCAAAGATTCCTAAGGTCGTACTACATCCCATAGTCTGATGAATCAAATGGATAGATGTGCTTTATCCAAGGGAGACTCATTATGCTGCCAATAAAGAAAATACTTTTCCCATCCTCTTTTTGGGGTATATTTTATTTTTTTGTTATTTTTTATGATTTTGAAAAAGAATAAAGGAATATTATGTTATAATGGAGGAACGAGTACTGAAAAAATACAATCTCAAGGCACAAGGACAAGATTGATGTTCTGGGGAAATGATACTCAGGAAAAATCCTCCAGTGGCCAAAGGTGTTAAGACGCAGAAGAAAACTGTTACAAGGCTGATGGGTAAGATATGCAAATGTGGTTGATCGAACACACAATGGTAACGTTCTGCGATGTGCGTTTAACGAACCCAGAGAAGGGAAGCTCGATGGTTTTTCATATTTAGAGAGTCTGAAAAAGCATAAAAGGAAACTCCATTGGGGTACATTTTTCATCAATAGTCTAGTCGGTTCGAAAAAGGGATAAACTAGCACAAATTAGACGTCAATTCGAAACCATTTTAACAAGTGTGAAAAGGACAAGATCACTCGACTGTTTTTTCACTTTTAAGGAGTTTGAAAAAAGCTTAACTATGGACTCCATCAAGAATATTCTTCTGGACCAGTTTAACGAGTGTGAAAGAATAAGGTCACTCGACGATCTTTTCAATTTTAGGGAATCTAAAAAGAGCTTAACTATGGACTCTGGGGGGGTTTCTTTTTCGTAAATTTAGTTCCTCAGGCCCGAAAAAGGAATAAAATTATACCTGAGAATACTCTTCTAAAGAATAGGAATTCGATAGAGTATACCTTTGCTCGTACAGTTGATCGTCCGGACCAAAAAAGGGGTAAACTACCGCTGGACAGACGTGACTTCAAATTTTAGTTTAACGAGCGTGAAAAATCACAAGATTGCTTGGCAATCTTTTCATGTTTAGAGGGTCTGAAAAGGGCTTAAAACGAGACCCGTTTAAGGAACGTTCTTCTGGACCAATTTAACGAGTGTGAATAAACAAGGTCACTCGGAAATCTTTTCATCTTTAAGGAGTCTGAAATGGGCTTAAATAAGACTCCACAATGGTTACTTTTCTTAGTTAATCCAGACGAGATCAAAAAGCATAAATGCAGTCTCGTCGGATGTTGCTTTCGGATCTTAAAGTGAGCTTGAAAAGAAACAAAATTAGCTCATGATAGAATCTTTGTGGGTCGATGCCTGGCATCTCCTCGAGGGAGATGTATGCTCCGACGAAAACATTGTCTATGACGCCAGGGGTTCTAGAGATATTGAAAGGTATTGTTTCAGCAACGGTTGCCATATTACCCTCAGCATAGATCTTTTGTGTAGCTAAGGGATTAGTATGACAAGACCTATCTCCAGTCATAGTCACGGTGAATTCTCCTGCTTTGATTCAGCTTAACTTTGGGAGGAAATATGATCTGTGATGAAGATCGTCCCAAGGTTTGTCTGGACTAGTCCTTGCTTCGATTACTACTTCGTCAGAAGGCAATACTAAGTCTAACAAATCGGTGGTAGTGAGAGAACCCTGAGCCCAAATAGGCTCTATAAGTGGATCTAACTCTTGTGCGGGAGTCAAATCAGGGTTAGTTGAAGCTTGCTAGACTAAAGAGTATGCTACTTTAGTGGCCGACAAGGGCATGGACATGCCAGAGTGCCCTGTCTCATCCATCGTGGATGATGGGGAAGGAAGAATCCACGGATCCTCAAAGTAAGTCGTGCAGAACGACGAAACGTGAAAAATCTCAGCCTTGCGGTGACTAGATATAAACTTGACATCATTTTGAAGAGGTGGGTAATCGAAGGTACCCATCAAGGATGGGCACAACCCAACACCTACATTAACGACATCGGGCTGGGGATTATCAATCATGGGAACCGTGGATTCCCCCAAAGCTGGGTCAGGTCTAGAGAAGGACAATTGATCAATGGTCACTATCCGACCCTCGTGTGGAAACAACAAGACTCAAAAAACTGTAGTGACCACAGCTTGCATAGCATAAGTCCAACTCCTACCTAACAAGAGGTTATAGCCAAGGGGAGCATCGACGACCTCTACATCGACGCACACGGTCTTCCCTCCTAACTGCATAGGGAAAGAAGGAACGATGTCATGTGGTCGGAAAGAACGACCGTCGAACGTAGTGAGAAGATTAGGTGATGGAGACAAAGTGGGTTGACCAATGGCCTTCTAGCATGCTAATGACATAACGCAAGTCGAAGCGCCCTCGTCGACCACCATGCGGAAGATATTCCGTGTAAAAGTTTTCGTGGGATGAGCCACTACTATATGAAACGCGACATGGTAAGGAAAACGAGGTTTTAAGTTGGTCATATCTACCATGATGGTACCCGGGTTACAAGTCTCAGTAGAGCCTAACGTAGTCAACAAGGCTTTCCTCTGAGCAGGACATCTTTGGAGGACCTCCAAAGCGGGCATCGCACAAGGGGTTTGTGATAAATCTTCCACCACAGAGTAATTCTAGGCGGCCCTTGTGTTTGGGTTGTGAGAAGCTTTCTTAAATGCACCCTTTGGGATGCATGTCATTGTTTCACCCAATGTCTTCTCGATCTATAGAGGAAGAGATGGGATATCAACTTCTTTACCCTTCTCAGAGGTGCTTGGTTTACTATAGTCGTGTGCTCTAGTCGTTATTAAAGCATCACCCCTAACCATATATACGTTCGCGAATGAGGAATTATTTAGAGGAGGGCAGGTTTCCTGGCTGCCCCCTTCAGCACTCATAGAGGCTTGAGTTAAATTTTTCCCATGCTGAAATGGATTAGTCAACATAGCTTGTTGTTCTTGTGTGACAAACTTCTAGGCCTCTGCAAGTCAAGGACATAGATGGGTTGGGTGGTATTCTGCACATAAGTTGCACGGATACCTCACCTTCTGTTTTTCTGTGGTGCCCTCGCCAGCATTATCAGTGGGTTTTTTCTCCCCCTTACCCTTTTTACGTTTTTTTTTCTTTCCTTCAGGCTGCTAGGTGGCCTTTGGGTTAGTCATCTTCATAGAGTGTACTTTCGAAGTTTGGGTAGGAGGAGTAGCCAAAGCAGTAGTTTGGCTGGCCACTGAGTGATGTATAGATAACTATTGCAATTTCTCTGTCAATTGCTCAGCGGGCTTGGTTTGTGATGAACCAACAATACCATCGGCATGTGGTCCAACTCTTTGCCTAGTTTTATCCAGTATCGATCGTGGTGCATCTGGCAGGATGTTGTAAAATAAACCAGACTGAGAATAGATGAGCTCAAACTGTTGATCCCTCATGATGGAATATTCTTCGGAGAAAAATTATGAATTCGTGACGTCTTTGGATAATTGTGGGACTAAAGACTTAAGAAACCACTCAAGCAGGAATGCTGGTGGGACTGGTACTTTGATTAGACTCTTTCGACGTCTCCATTCTCGGATATGATCAGAGATATGGTCCACTGTCGTCTATTCAAAATTGGCCAAGAGCTCTGTGCCAGCGTCGTATCTCACAGGTAACTGGAAATGGTTAAGGAAGGCCATTGCCAATTTGTCAAAAGAAGAATATCGTGAGCGATCAAGCTCGATGTACCATTTTTTGACACTCCTGATAAGAGTGCGTTGAAACAATCGCAACTGGATGGAGTCATCTTTCAATGAGTTAGATGAACACCAAAGATGGAAAGTAGTCACGTGATCACTTGGATCTTCGTTAGGCTTGGCCTCGAACTTTGGAATGTCCGAAGGAAAATTCGTTGGCATAGGAGGCCAATGCGGATAGTGACAAATGGGATCATTTAACAACCTTGTCAAATCTGGAAAGTGTAACGTCGCTAGGAATGGTAGTTTGGGTTGTTGTTGATAGCCTGGAAAAAAGGGTCCTGGAGTTTGACTGGCACTAGGTTGCCAGGAAAAGTTTGGCTGCTGGCCTGGATTATGGTAGAAACCATGGCCCTGACTAGCATAAGGATTTTGCATCTGTGGAGACATCATTGGCTGATTCCCCATAAAGGACATAGGATTTTGGGCATTCATCATGTTTGACAGACTTTGGGAAGGATTACCCTATGCCGGTCCTGCTGGGAGAGGCATAGAGGTCTGTCTAGGGTTCCATTGACTGTGGAAAGAATTACCCCATAACGACATTCCAGCGGAGGGAATGGATCCTTAACCTGAGTTCCAAAGTCTTGCTATATGTGCCCCCGACGCAGGAATAGTACCCTGCGCTGGAGTAGACTATCCAAAAATGGGAGTGCCCCCAAATGGGAAAGCAGTGGATGCGAAAGTGTTGTTACCAAACGTCCCATTCCAAACAAACGGTGACGAACCTACCGGCATAGTGTGCATAGGTGTTCCTTGACTCCCAGCTCCAAATGAACTCGTGTGTGCAGGTTGCATGGCGGACTGCTGATGCAGACCACCAAGCAAAGGGGACGAAGGAGAGATATGACCTCCAGCATAAGGAAAGGTGTTAAAAGGGATAGGAATGCCCCCAAGTTGACCTTGCAGAGGAGTGGTAGAGCTCCCTGCCCCCATACGCAAAGTCTGTAAAGTGGATTGAGTGAGTGCAGGACTTGTGCCTGAACTAGGCATACCGTACGAAAACGGATGGTCGGTCACACTAGGTGTAAAGGGAGGTGTGGTCGCCATGATAGATGGGGTCGGTCCATTATGCGACATAGTTGCGACTGAGACCATAGTGGCCCGGACCGCCGACAAAGGCAAGTTAGGAGATGCTTCTCCTGTGGTAGCAACGATGGTGGAAATGGAAGAATTCCCAGAGGAAGTAACAACGTTTGTTGCCATAGTTGTGTGAGGCACTGACAGGCGTTCGTAAAATAGGATTGGTACACTGACCGATGGCCAACTATCAGTGGTTGGGGTTTCAACCAAACCAAGATTGGTGGTTTATTCCTCTGGGAGTTGTTCGGGCACAATGGTTTGCAACCCAGTTGCTTCGAAAGATCCTTGTTGGTCTAGCTTCCGCCTCAATGGTGGCGGGGGTGGCTCCAGTATAACCGGCGGCAAGCCCAAAAGCCTTCGTGACCGGCGGAGCTCGGGATCCTCCACTGTGTGAGAAGATCCAAGACACGCTAAGGTATTCCACACGTTCAAACAGTAACACACACTAAAAAGAAGCCCCTAAAAGATAAGACAAGCAATCACTAACTATTTTGAAGAACAGTTACAACAACCAACATTAGAGCAACTTACCGGTGCAAGTGAAACTCAAAAACGGAAGCACCCTCTGGGTATACTCTGCAAGGCGTGGCTCGATGTCTGTCCTAGGTACTGCGATATACCCCCTCAGTCACATGTGTATGTCCCTAAAAATATTGGCAACTAGTTTTCCAGCACGCGAATAGTCACCAGGCGGGTACAGTCGATAGTCGGGTAGACCACAATGAGCAGGGTATCAAGCTTGAAACCTGTCAAGGGTATCGAGAGAAAATGGTCTGAAAGACAACTGAGGACCTCAAACGGATTTGAGACCCATGAAGCCCCGTGGAAAATGCAAAGATAGAATCCCAAAACAAATCCTCGATATGTGTTCTCTACTATGCTCGATCTGGCTTTGGAGGGGTTATCTCCGCTACCTTTCCTTACGCGACCTTGTGTTTATCCCCTGTGTTAGAGGGGGGGTCCTGGATAACTTCCATAAAACTGGACTTCTACACTCCCTATCATAGACTCCATTGTTTGTCTTTGAGTGGCCTTGGAGAGTTTCCTCTCCAACCTATTCCAAGGCCCTAGTCTTGAGCTAGTGTATGAACCCTACAAACAAAGGTCTAATAGATTTTAAATTCGCGTTGCTTTTATGGGATTTTTTACGTCACAAGGTATGAAGGTGAAACTAATGATGTGTAAAGACTCAAAGAAAAAATGAATGAAAAACGCTGGAAACAAAATGCTTTTACTAAATGCAAAAATCAACAACTTTTCACAAAGAAAGACTTCTTTTCTTTTCAATTTTTATAAGATTTCATGCAACAAACATAAAGGAATTTCACTCAACTATGATCTACTTACACTCTAAATGCACTGCAAAAACTTATGAACAAAAGGATTCTTCCTAGCTATTGATGCAACAACACAATCTTCAAACAAAGAAGAACATGGAAAAGAAATGTATATTTATTTATTTATTTAAGTGTTAAATGAAGCAACAAAGGGAAAATGCCGACAAGCACAAAACCAAGAAGAAAAAATAAAATTATGGCTTAAGGCGCAAATCGCAAAGAACCAAAGCTAAGACACACAATGGAAATAAAGAAAGCACCGACTCTTACGCTTGTCTAAAAACCATAAAACACAATTTTTCTTTTTTATCTTTTCTATCAATTATCAACTAAGAAAAAAAATAGGCTAAGGATAAGAGGCCCTAACCTACTGACTGTGCAACCCTAGACTCAAACCCCTGAGAGGAACACTTCTCACCAGAGGAAGGGATGACTGCCCCACCCTGATTGAAAAGCAACCTATGAAGCCTGCGACTGTCACTTAAACAGCATGCGTGCAAACGTGTGTTGAGCTACAACAGAGCGCGGGTACCCACGGGCTGAATTTGCACAGGCCACATGTATGTATGAACTTTAAGACAAAACTAAACACAGGCAGCCCAGACCTGGAAAAGGCCTCTGGTATTGACAACCAGGGTCTCTTGAAGGCTTGGATGCTTCTTATTAACAGAAAAGAAAAATAATTGCAAGAAATAACAAAATGCAATAAAGCAAACTGAGACAAGACTTTGAACCAACAAGACTCAGACAAAATCCAGAAAGCCCCCTAAGAATGTAAAATTCTGACAGAGAAGAGGAGGACTGCCTCTCAAGCTTTTTGAGTCCTACCCACTACTGAAACCCTTACAACAAGCGTTCAATCATGGGCTATAGAAGGTTAGGGTGCGGGCACCCACGTGCAGGCCTTCTGCAAGCCGTGGGTACCTCTGTGTGTCTTGAAAATTGCCGTCAAGCAGTAGTCAAGGAACACTGGTATGAAGCACTAGGCTCCCTACTAGCTCAGGCCTTGCAGAAAAACAACAAGAAAAGAAACAAAAATTCTAATCTCTTAAACTACCCAAATACTCAACCAAACCCGAAAACCCTAAAGAGTATATCTCCCCAGTGGAGTCGCCAATTCTGTTGTTGGGAAATAATACCCTACGGACTAGCAAACTAGGGTAGATTTGCATGCAGATTTTGACCTTAAAGAAATGACCTTTTAACCTACCACCCAAAACTTAAACCCCTCTTTCAAGACAGATACATGGAAAGGAACTACTAACCTTTTTACTGATGTTTGGTGTAGATCCTCCATTGCGCTTTGCCCGCTAACTTGCGCTGCTCCTTCCAAAGTTAACCTGCAATCAAGACAAAACACTACGCATGCATGCTACTTTTCTACTTGAGGGTTAGAAATTAAGCATAAATTACACAAACCACATATAACTCATGCATTGGGATGGGAAAAGTATTCTTTTATTATTTTCAAAATGAAACAACTTACAATTTGAAGTCGAGACCGGCTACCACTCCTTGATCCTAATCCTGGGCTCCTCCTCTTCTTTTTTCCTCCAACTGCTTTGCGTTAATTCTCCTTAGGCTTGAGGAAAGGCTAAAGGGTTGGGACAATTGGATTCGGCAAATGGGAAGAGTTTCTTCGCTATCTTTTTCCTCCTCCAAATGGTACCCCTACCCCTACTTTTATAGGCTAGAGGGAGCTAGGTTTTTGGATGAACTCTCAGCCATGAATGGTTGGGAGTTTCAGTTAATTGACCCATAGCTCTTTGTCCCGTCGGCAACTTTCCTGTTTTTGTGCTTTGTTAGGTAAACGTGGGCTATAATAGGCCTTTCAGCATTCAAACGCGTATAGTAGTAGGCCTTCCAGTATTCCAACACATGCAATAGTGGGTTAGGGCGCATGTACCTTTACCCAAGAGGTTTTTTAAAGAGGTTTTTCAGCATATGTTTTGGCAATGAAGGGAATGAGTTGGCCTGGTGCCAGGTAAGCATGTATGGTGCAATTTAGGGTTATAACAAGAATCCTTCGTGACCGGTGGATCTTGAGATCCTCCACTGTGTGAGAATATCCAAGACACATTAAGGTATTCTAAATGGTCAAACAATAACACACACTAAAAAGAAGCCCCTAAAAGATAAGACAAGCAAACACTAAACTAGTTGGAAGAACAGTTACAAAAACCAACACTAGAGAAACTTACTGGTGCAAGTGAAACTCGAACATGGAAGCACCCTATGGGTATACTCTGCAAAGAGTGGCCCAATGTATATCCTAGGTACCGCGGTATACCCCCGCAGTCACCTGTGTATGTCCCTAAAAAGATTGGCAACTAGGTTGCCAACACGCGAACAGTCACCAGGCGGGTACAGTGGAAAGTCGGATAGACCACAATGAGCAGGGTATCAAGCCCGAAACCTGTCAAGGGTATCGAGAGAAAATGGTCTGGAATACAACTGGGGACCTTGAATGGATTCGAGACCCATGAAGCACCGTGGCAAATGCAAGCGACGGAATCCCAAAACAAGCCCTCGATATGTTTTCTCCACTACGATTAGTCCGGCTTTGGAGGGGTTATCTCCACTACCTTTCCGCATGCATCCTCGTGTTTATTCCCTGTGCTAGAGGGGGGTCCCAGATAACTTCCACAAAATTGGATTTCTACACTCCCTACCACAGACTCTAATGTTTGGTTTTGAATGGCCTTGGAGAGTTTCCTCTCCAACCTAATCCAAGGCCCTAGTCCTGAACTAGTTTGTGAACCCTACAAACAAAAAGTCTAATAGTTTTTAAATTATCATTACTTTTAAGGATTTTTCTTACGTCAAAGGATATGGAAGTGAAACTGATGGTACGTAGAGATGAAAGCAAAATGAATGACAAAAGAAACTGGAAACAAAAGACTTTTAGTAAATGCAAAATTTTCAGCAACTTTTCACAAAGAAAGATTTCTTTTCTTTTCAATTTTTCTAAGATTTTATGCAGCAAAAATAAAGAAATATCTCTCGACTATGAGCTACTTATGCTCTAAATGCACTGCAAAAACTTATGAAACAAAATACTTCTCCCTAGCTAATGATGCAAAAACACACTTTTCAAACAAAGAAGAAAATGAAAAGAGATTTTTTGATTTTATTTAAGTGCTAATAAAGAAACCAAGGGAAAATACCGACAAGCAAAAAACCAAGAAAGACAAATTCTGGCTTAAATCACAGATCACAAAGAATCAGAGTAAAAGCACACAATGGAAATAAAGAAAACAAAGACTCTTAAGCTTGCCTAAAAACCATAAAGAAAAATATTTTTTTTTATATTTTTTGTTCAACTATTGACTGAGAAAAAGCAGGCTAATGGTAAGATGACCTAACCTATTGATTGTTCAACACTGGACTCAAATACCTGAAAGGAATACTTCTCATTAAAGGAGGGGGTGACTGCCCCACCCTAAACAAAAAGTAGCTTGTCAAGCATGCTACTGTCACTAAAACAACACGCGTGCGAATGTGTGCTGAGCTGAAACAGACAGCATGTACACATGGTCTGACCTTGTACAGGCCACGTGTATGTATCACTTCTAAGACAAAAATCAAAACAGGTAGTCAAGACCAGGAAGAGTCCTCTGGTATTGAAAACCAGGGTCCCTTGAAGGCTTGGATGCTTTTTCTAACAGAAAAGAAAAATAATGCAAGGAATAATAAGGCGAAATAGACAATCTGATATAGGACTGTGAAACTAGCAAGACCCAGACAGGATTCCAGAAAACCCCCTGAGAATGTATAATTCTGACAGGGAAGAGGTGGACTACCTCTAAACTTCACTAGACTCCTACACGCTATTGTTATCCAGATAGCTAGCGTTCACACACGGGCTGTAATAGGATAGGGTGCGGGCACACGCGTGCAGGCCTTCTGCAGGCTGTGTGTACCTCTGTGTGTCCCGACAATCACCATCAAGCAACAGTCAGGGAAAATTGGTATAAAGAACCAGGCTCCCTGCTAGCTCAAACTTCAGAAAAAGACAAACAAAGAAACAAAAAATCTAATCTTTTAAACTACCCAAAAAACTCAACTAAATCCGGAAACCCTAAAGAGTATCTTCCTTAGTATGGTCGCCAACTTTGTTATTGGGAAAAATACCCTACGGACTAGCAAACTAGGGTCGGGATTGCATGCAAATGTTGACCAAAAATAAATTACTTTTAACCTACAACCTGAGATTAAAACCCCTCTTTCACAGTAACTACATGAAGAGAATCACTAACCTTTTTACCATCATTTGATGTAGATCCTCCGTTGCACTTTGACCACTTGCTTGCCCTGCTCCTTCCATAGATAACCTGCAATCAAGACAAATACCAACTACGTATGCATGCTACTTCTCTACTCAAGGGTTAGAAATCAAACACAAATTCATCAAATCATAGATAACTCATGCATTGGGACGGGAAAAGTATTCTTTTTATTAATTAAAATGAATCAACTTACAATCAAATTCGAGACCGGCCACCACTCCTTGAACCTGATCCTGGGATGTTCTTCTTTGTCCTCCAAATTCTTTGCGTTAATTCTCCTTTGGCTTGAGGAAAGGCTAAAGGGTTGGGACAATGTATTACAAAAATGGGCAGAGTTTCTTCGCTATAATTTTCCTCCTCCAAATGGTACCCCTACCCCTTCTTTTATAGGCTAGAAGGAAGTAGGGTTTTGGACGAACCCTCGGCCATGCATGGTCGGGAGTTTCAGTTAACTGACCCATATATTTTTTTTACGTCGGAAACTTTCCTCTTTTCATGCTTTGTTAGGTACACGCATGTTGTAGTGAGCCAGCCTGCGTGCACACACGTGCAGTAATGGGTTAGGGCGCCTGGGCCTTGACACAAGAGGATTTGCAAAGAGTTTGTTCAGCAGATGTTTTGGCAATGAAGGGATATGAGTTGGCCTGATGCCAGGTAAGTATGTGTGGTGCAATTTAGGGTTATAACAAATTCCCCCTAATGTGTGAGGTCAGAAGAGCATTTGATGGCCGAAATACATTACCAATCTTTACTAATGTGCTAAATGAGTGAGCCCAAGGATCAGGAACCAGGTGGTGCTGTCTGCAAAATAACAAATGTCTCATCGAGGCTGGCATACCCATTCTCGGGATCAGATAGAACCATGGCTACCAATCAAATACATTGTAGATCCATGTCAAATAACTATAAAGACTAGCCGTGAATAATACACAACGGAGCTACATCTCGAAATCAGAAAGATATACATATAGAGTACCCATCTTTCAGAAGATGATGTGGCCTGATGGCTGTACTTCAGAGCTCGAGCAACAACTTCAAAATCTTCTAAAACTCAGGTAGGAGTTTAATATGAGTGTACGACTGCACTACCCAGAGGTCTTCGACAACTCGTCGGTTGTGGACTTGATAATCTTGATGATCAAACTGAAGGCTTCTGTGATTTCGAACAAAGACTTGATTGGACTTTCAGGATGGTCGGGTATGTGGACAAGAGACATATTGCAGAGGGGATGACTCAGGCTTAGTGACAAAATTCCCTTGGACAATAGCACAACAAGTGATAAGACTCGGGCAGCATATATGTTAATCATAAGTTTACGAAGCAGGAGGCAACGCAAACTCTCCATATTTTTGGAAGAGTAACCAAATGGTGGAGGACACAACTCTATATAGTGAGAAAAGCTTCCTAAGGTCGTACTACATCCCATAGTCTGGTAATCAAATGGACAGATGTGCTTTATCCAAGGGTGACTCATTATGCTGCCAATAAAGAAAATACATTTCCCATCCTCTTTTTGGGGTATATTTGATTTTTTTTGTTCTTTTTGATAATTTTAGAAAAAGAATAAAGGAATATTACGTTACAATGGAGGAACGAGTACTACAAACATACAAGCTCAAGGCACAAGGAAAATATTGATGTTCTGTTAAAATGATACTCGGGAAAAATCCTCTGGCGACCAAAGGTGTTAAGACGCAGAAGCAAACTGTCACAAGGCTGGTAGATAAGGTATGCAAATGCGGTTGATAGAACACATAATGGTAACATCCTTCGATGTAAGTTTAACGAGCCCAAAGAAGGTAAGCTCGGTGGTTTTTAATATTTAGAGAGTCTGAAAAAACATAAAAGGAGACTCCATTGGGGTACCTTTTTCGACAATAGTCTAGTCAGTTCGAAAAAGGGATAAACTGGCATCGATTAGACGTCAATTCAAAACCATTTTAACAAGTGTGACAAGGATAAGATCACTCGGCTATTTTTTCACTTTTAATGAGTCTGAAAAAAGCTTAACTATGGACTTCGTCAAGAATATTCTTCTGGACCAATTTAACGAGTGTGAAAGAATAAGGTCACTCGACAATATTTTCAATTTTAGGAAGTCTAAAAAGAGCTTAACTATGATTCCGTGGGGGTTTATTTTTCGTAAATTTAGTCCATCAGGCCCGAAAAAGGAATAAAATTATACCTGAGAGTACTCTTATAAAGAATAAGAATTCGATAGAGTATACCTTTTTTCGTACAGTTGACCATCCAGACCGAAAAAGGGGTAAACTACCGCCAGACAGACGTGACTTCAAATTTCAGTTTAATGAGCGTGAAAGGCCACAAGATCGCTCGACAATATTTTCATGTTTAAAGGGTCTGAAAAGGGCTTAAAAGAAGACCTGTTTAAGGAACATTCTTCTGGACCAATTTAATGAGTGTGAAGAAACAAGGTCACTCGACAATCTTTTCATCTTAAGGAGTCTGAAAAGGGCTTAAAGAAGACTCCATAATGGTTACTTTTCTCAGTTAATCCAGACGAGATCGAAAAGCATAAATGTAGTCTCGCCGGATGTTGCTTTCGGATCTCAAAGCGAGCTTGAAAAACAACAAAGTTATCTCATGATAGACTCTTTGTGGGTCGATGCCTGACATCTCCTTTGGGGAGTTGTATGCTCCGATGAAAACATTGTCTATGACGCCAGGGGTTCTGGAGATATTGATAGGTATCATTTCAACAATGGTCGCCATATTACCCTCAACATAGATCTTGTGTGTAGCTAAGAGATTAGTATGATAAGACCTATCTCCAGTCATAGTCATGGTGAATTCTCCTACTTTGATTCAGCTTAACTTTGGGAGGAAATATGATCTGTGATGAAGATTCTCCCAAGGTTTGTCTGGACTAGTCATTGCTTTGATTACTACTTCATCAAAAGGAAAGACTAAGTCTAATGAATCAATGTTAGCAAGAGAACCCTAAGCCCAAATAGGCTCTGGAAGTGGATCCAAATCTTGTGCGGGAGTTGGATCAGGGTTAGCTGAAGCTTGCTGGACTAAAGAGTATGCTACTTCAGTGGCCGACAAGGGCATGGAAATGCTGGGGTGCCCTATCTCATCCATCGTGGCTGATGGGGAAGGAAGAATCCAAGGATCCTCAAAGTAAGTCGTGCGGAACGATGAAACTTGAAAAATCTCAACCTTGTGGTGATTATATATAAATTTGATGTCATCGTGAGGAGGTGGGTAATCGAAGGTACCCATCAAGGATGGGCACAAACAAAATCCTACGTTAACGACACCTGGTTGAGGATTATCAATCATGGGGACCGTGGATGCCCCCAAAGCTAGGTCAGGTCTAGAGAAGGACAATTGATCGATGGTCACTATCCGACCCTCGTGTGGAAACAACAAGACTCGGAAAACTATAGCAACCACAACTTGCATAGCATAAGTCCAACTCCATTCTAACAAGAGGTTATAGTCGAGGGGAGAATCGACTACTTCCACTTCAACGCACATGGTTTTTCCTCCTAACTGCATAGGGAAAGAAGGAACGATGCCATGTGGTCAGAAAGAACGACCGTTGAAAGAAGTGAGGAGAGTAGGCGAAGGAGACAAAGTGGGCTGGCCAATGGCCTTCCAACATGCTAATGACATAATGCATGTCGAGGAACCCTCGTCGACCATCGTGCGGAAGATATTTCGTGTAAAATTTTTCATGGGATGAACCACTACTATCTGAAACGCTACGTGGTAAGGTAGACAAGGTTTTAAGTCGGTTGTATCTAACATGATGGTACCTAGGTTACAAGTCTCAGTAGAGCCTAAAGCAGTTAACAAGGCTTTCCTCTAAGCAGGGAAGCATTGGAGGACTTCCAAAGAAGACATCGCACAAGGGGTTTGTGATAAATCCTCCACCACAGAGTAATTCTGGGCGGCCCTTGCGTTTGGGTTGTGAGAAGATTTCTTAAATGCACCCTTCGAAATGCGTGTCATTGTTTCTCCCAACTTATTCTCAATATGTAGAGGAAGAGATGGGATTTCAGCTTCTTTACCCTTTTCAGAAGTGTTTGGTTTACTATAGTCGTGTGCCTTAGTTGTTATGAAAGCATCACCCTTAACCATATATACGTTCATGGATGAGGGATTGTTTGGAGGAGGGTACATTTCTTCACTTCCCTCTTCTCCACTTGTAGAGGCTTGAGTTAAATTTTGCCCATGCTGAAAGGGATTAGTCAACACGACTTGCTATTTCTGTGTGACAAACTTTTGGGCCTCTGCAAGTCGAGAACAAACATGGATCGAGTGGTCTTCTGCACACAAGTTTCATGGATACCTCACCTTTCATTTTTCCGTGGTGCCCTCGCCAACATTATCAGTGGGTTTTTTATCCCCCTTACCTTTATTTCATTGTTTTTTCTTCCCTTCAGGCTGCTGGGTGGCCTTTGGGTTAGTCGACTGCACGGAGTGTACTTTCGATGTTTGGGTAGGAGGGGTAGCCAAAGCAGTAGTCTGGCTAGCCGCTGAGTGTTGTATAGATAACTGTTGCAATTACTTTGTCAATTTCTCAGTGGGCTTGGTTTGTGATGAACCAACAATACCATCGGCATGTGGTCCAGCTCTCTGTCTATTTTTATCCAGTATCGATCATGGTGCATCTGTCAGGATGTTGTATAATAAACCAAACTGAGAATAAATGAGCTCAAACTGTTGAGCCCTCATGATGGCATCTTCTTCGAAGAAAAATCCTAAAGTCGCGATGTCTTTGGATAATTGTGGGACCAGAGACTTAAGGAACCACTCAAGCAGGAATGCTGGTGGGACTGGTACTTTGATTAGACTCTTTCAACATCTCCACTCTTGGATATGATCAGAGATATGGTCTGTTGTTGTCTGTTCGAAATTGGCAAGCAACTCTGTGCGAGCGTCGTATCTCACAGGTAACTGGAAATGGTTAAGGAAGGC
Source organism: Picea glauca (assembly GCA_000966675.3). NCBI lineage: Eukaryota > Viridiplantae > Streptophyta > Pinopsida > Pinales > Pinaceae > Picea > Picea glauca. Next base: position 210,444 of record JZKD02S0367243.1, read on the forward strand.
CATCGCCAGTTCGCCGAAAGAAGAGTATCTTGAGCGATTGAGCTCGATGTACCATTTTTTGGCACTCTCGATAAGAGTGCGTTGAAACAATCGCAACTATACAGAGTCATCTTTCAATGAGTTAGATGAACACCAAAGATGGAAGGTAGTCACATGATCACCTGGATCTTTGTTAGGCTTGGCCTTGAACTTTGGAATGTCTAAAGGAAACTATGTTGGCATAGGAGGCCAATGTGGATCATGAAAAATAGGATCATTTAACAACCTTGTCAAATCTGGCAAGTGTAAAGTTGCCAGGAATGGTAGTTTGGGTTACTGCTAATAACTTGGGAAAAAGTGGCCTGGAGTTTGACTGGCACCAGGTTGCCAGGAAAAGTTTGGTTGCTGGCTTGGATTCTGGTAGAAACCATGGCCCTGGCCAGCATAAGGATTTTGCATCTGCGGAGACATCATCAGTTGATTTCCCATAAAGGACATAGGATGTTGGGCATTCATCATGTTTGAGGGACTTTGGGAAGGATTACCCCATGCCGGTCTTGATGGGAGAGGCATAGTAGTCTGTCCAGGGTTCCATTGACTGTGAAAAGAATTACCCCAGAACGACATTCCAGAGGAGGGAATGGATCCTTGTCCTGAATTCCAAAGTCCTGTTATATATGCCCCCGACGCAGGAATAGTACCCTGTGCTGGAGTAGACTGTCCAAAAATGCGAGTGCCCCCAGAAGGGAAAGCAGTGGATGCGAAAGTGTTGTAAACAAATGTCTCATTCACAACAAATGGTGATGAACCTACTGGCATAGTGTGCGCAAGTGTTCCTTGACTCCCGACTCCAAATAAACTAGTGTGTGCAGGCTACCCGGCGGACTGCTGATGTAGACCACCAAGCGAAGGGGACAAAGGAGAGATATGACCTCCAGCGTAAGGAAAAGCATTAAAAGGGATAGAAGTGCCCCCAAGTTGACCTTGCAGAGGAGCGTTAGAGCTCCCTACCCCCAGACCCAAAGTTTGTATAGTGGAGTGAGTGAGTGCAGGACTTGTGCCCGAACTAGGCATACCGTATGAGAACGAAGGGCCTGTCGCACTAGGTGTGAAGGGAGTTGTGACTACCGCCATAGACAAAATCGGACCACTGTGCGACGTAGTTACGTCCGAGACCATGGTGACTCGGACCGACGACGGAAATTTAGGAGATGCTTCTCCTGTGGTAGCAACTGTGGTGGGAATGGAAGAATTCCCAGAGGAAGTAACAACGTTTGTTTCCATAGTTGTGTGAAGAACTGACAGGCGTTCGTAAAATTGGCTTGGTACAATAATTGATTGCCAGGTATCAGTGGTTGGGGTTTCAGCTGAGCCAAAATTAGAGTTTGATTCCTCCGAGAGTTGTTCGGGCATAATGGTTTGTAACCCGGTCACTTCAAAAGACCCTTATTGGTCTAGCTTCCACCTCAATGGTGTCGGGGGTGGCTCCAGTATAACCGGCAGCAAGCCCAGAAGCCTTCATGACCGACGGAGCTCAGGATCCTCCACTGTGTGAGAATATCCAAGACATGTTAAGGTATTCTACATGTTCAAACAATAACACACACTAAAAAGAAGCCCCTAAGAGATAAGACAAGAAAACACTAAACTAGTTGGAAGAACAGTTACAACAACCAACACTAGAGCATCTTACCGGTGCAAGTGAAACTCGAACACGGAAGCACCCTCCGGGTATACTCTGCAAAGAGTGGCCCAATGTCTATCCTAGGTACCGTAGTATACCCCCGCAGTTACCTGTGTATGTACCTAAAAATATTGGCAACTAGGTTGCCAGCATGCGAACAGTCACCAGGCGGGTACAGTTGAAAGTCGGGTAGACCACAATGAGCAGGGTATCAAGCCTGAAACTTGTCAAGGGTATCGAGAGAAAATGGTCCGGAAGACAACTGAGGACCTTGAATGGATTTGAGACCCACGAAGCCCCGTGGCAAATGCAAATGACGGAAAACCAAAATAAGCCCTCGATATGTGTTCTCCACTATGATTGGTCCGACTTTGGAGGGGTTATCTCCGCTACCTTTCCACACGCAACCTTGTGTTTATCCCCTGTGTTAGAGGGGGGTCCCAGATAACTTCCATGAAACTAGACTTCTACACTCCCTACAACAGACTCTAATGTTTGGTTTTGAATGGCCTTGGAGAGTTTCCTCTCCAACCTAATCCAAGGCCCTAGTCCTGAACTAGTTTGTGAACCCTACAAACAAAAAGTCTAATAGTTTTTAAATTATAATTGCTTTTAAGGATTTTTCTTATGTCAAAGGATATGGAAGTGAAACTGATGGTGTGTAGAGATGAAATCAAAATGAATGACAAAAGGAACTGGAAACAAAAGACTTTTACTAAATGCAAAATTTTCAGCAACTTTTCACAAAGAAAGATTTCTTTTCTTTTCAATTTTTCTAAGATTTTATGCAGCAAAATTAAAGAAATTTCTCTCGACTATGAGCTACTTATGCTCTAAATGCACTACAAAAAATTATGAAACAAAAGACTTCTCCCTAGCTAAGGATGCAGAAACACACTTTTCAAACAAAGAAGAAAATGAAAACAGATTTTTTTATTTTATTTAAGTGCTAATAAAGCAACCAAGGGAAAATACCGACAAGCACAAAACCAAGAAAGACAAATTTTGGTTTAAAGCGCAGATCGCAAAGAATCAGAGTAAAAGCACACAATGACAATAAAGAAAACAAAGACTCTTAAGCTTGCCTAAAAACCATAAAGCAAAATATTTTTTTTTATATTTTCTGTTCAACTATCAACTGAGAAAAAGCAGGCTAATGGTAAGATGACCTAACCTATTGACTGTTCAACCCTAGACTCAAACACCTGAGAGGAATACTTCTCATCAAATGAGGGGATGACTGCCCCACCCTAAACAAAAAGTAGCCTGTCAAGCACGCTACTGTCACTAAAACAGCACGCGTGCGAACGCGTGCTGAGCTGAAACAGGCAGCGTGTACATGATGTCTCACCTTGTACAGGCCACGTGTATGTATAAATTCTAGGAAAAAAATAAAAACAGGCAGTCCAGACCAGGAAGAGTCCTCTGGTATTGACAACCAGGGTCCCTTGAAGTCTTGGATTCTTTTTCTAATGGAAAATAAAAATAATGCAAGGAATAATAAGGAAAAAAAGACAATCTGATACAGGACTGTGAAACCAGCAAGACCCAGATAGGATTCCATAAAATCCCTTGAGAATGTATAATTCTGACAGGAAAGAGGTGGACTGCCTCTAAACTTCTCTAGACTCCTACACGCTATTGTTATCCCTACAGCTAGTGTTCACACATAGGCTGTAAGAGGATAGGGCATGGGCACACACGTGCAGGCCTTCTGTAGGCCGCGTGTACCTCTGTGTGTCCTGACAATCACCGTCAAGCAACAGTCAGGGAAAACTAGTATAAAGAACCAGGCTCCCTGCTAGCTCAGACCTCAGAAAAAGACAAACAAAGAAACAAAAAATCTAATCTTTTAAACTACCCAAAAAACTCAACTAAATCCAGAAACCCTAAAGAGTATCTTCCCCAGTATGGTCGCCAACTCTGTTGTTGGGAAAAATACCCTACAGACTAGCAAACTAGGGTCAAGCTTGCATGCAGATGTTGACCAAAAATAAATTACTTTTAACCTACAACCCGAGATTAAAACCCCTCTTTCACAGTAACTACATGAAGAGAATCACTAACCTTTTTACTGGCGTTTGATGTAGATCCTCCATTGCGCTTTGACCACTTGCTTGCGCTGCTCCCTGTTATCCACAATTTTGGTCATCGTGATGATGTTATGATGATGTCATGATGATAGAAAAATCAATCTCTTCAATAAGAATATTTTCCTGAGAAAAGTTGCAACTGTCTGCTTCCAGAAACTATATTTTTCAAGGAGTTCACAGGCTGCCTATATACTTGCCTTTGAGAATGCCTGATTCTCGCAGGTTGCCTTAAGCTAGGGTGCGAATAGTTCACACTGTAACAAAGGATAGGGTGCGAACATCTTCTTAAAGGGGAAAAAGATGAATTTCTCGAGCCTTCTAGAAGAGAATCTTCGAGAAGAATGAGTTGGCTAACGAATGGTTGTTCAAGTACTGGCATTCCAGATATCTTGGGATCATTTTCTATCCAATTAACTAAGTTATCTTCTCCTATATATTGAGGAGATTGCTCATGGAAAAAGTTACAAGCAAGCTAGCAAGAGATTGATTGGAGAATTGTTGGAAGCATGTATGAAGGACTGATGCTACAACAGCTAGAGACTACAGCAAGGTCATCACAAGTAGTTGATTTTCTTCATGCATGAGCAAGTGTGTGTGTCAAAGCTAGGAGCCATCGAAAGGGGACCTACGACATCAAGGCTTAGGTTGTAAGTTTCACTTTCAATTAATTCAATACAGTAATATGTTCCTTTCCCATAAAGATGATGTCACTTTATTACATAATTTCTTGATCATATGTATAGACTAGATATTGAATATATTAATCTGCCTTCTCTTCGATTGGTTTGTGTTGTTGTGATATGAACGGTGCAAGAGAATTGGAGCAAATATTGGAACAACAGATACCTAAGGAAAGAGTTCATAAGGTATGTCCATAATCCTTATCTCCTAGTTCATTCAATAGGCTAGATCTAGGGAAAGGGTAGTATTTTGTCCTGTTTTGTTCTAGATCCAGGTGGATCTAGGGAGATCGGTTCGTTTCCGCACTTACGGATTAATCCATAAACAAAATTGGCGACTCCATTGGGGAGCTTATCCCTTTTTCTTTTCTGGTTTTTGAATTTTCTTTGGCCATTTACTCCATTTGCCTCATTCTCCTGTTTTGGCGGTGTCAGAGTCCTCAGGATATCCTGAGAGACCTTCTGGGTCTATAAGCCAGTCTGAATTTTCCTTTCTTTTTCAAAATTTTCATTATATTCAGGGATTCTTGCACTGTGCCCATTGACAGCCTGCAAGAACTAAGAAGGTTCGCACTCTGCATATATATTCCAGTGCGAACTGTTCTTATCCTGCATTACAGTGGCCTGCGAGAATACTATATTCTCACACTGTGTCCAAGGCTTGCTTGCGAGCAAGATTTTAAAAAATTTTGAAATCAAGATTTGACTTTGTCAATTGCTCAGAACAGTTGATTTGTGTCTTTTTAGCTTACTGGATCATTGACTTACACATCTCTTTCTTTAATTTTCTTGCTTGGAGAGATTTAGGGTTTCTAGGTCTTTCTTGCCCTTGATAACTTGACTTTCTTTTCTTGGCCTTGTTTGGTATTTTCTTTCTCTTTGACTACTGGAGTTAGATGTGTTTGACTAGTTGAGAGCCAGGGATTGGTAGAGAGTTAAGTGCTTGTGGTTTTCTCTTTTGCTTGGTGGTTCGAAAGAACAATTTTTTCTTTAGCTTTGAGAAGACTCCTTGGTTTGATTTTTGTTTTTACTTTCATTGAAAGAATTGGTTGGGTTGTTTTGTTTGATTCGGTATGATTTGATTTTCTTTTCTCATTGATTAGAGTTCTTCTTGGAAAGTGAACCATAAGTTTTCTTTCAAGTTTTGTTTTTGTCATTTTGAAAACATTGTAAAATCAAATCTTAGAGCTTATTGAAGTATTGAAAAAGAAATTTAGAATTGGTTCATTGATAAATGATTGTTTGTATAGACATCTGAATGGAAAATTGAGCATTGCATTTGCATTATAGTATTGACATTGATTCCGAAGATGTTCTCTCTCTCCCATAACTAGGATTCATGGAATAAAAAAGATTATCTTTCATCATTGTCCTTGCATTATTTGGGTCACAGTCACACATCATGAGTTTCACTTACGTTACCTTTGAGTAATTAACAACCTTTAGGAATATTGCGTAATCTTAAAATCAATCTAGTAACTTTTTCTAGGGCTCTTTACACCAACATATTAGATAGGCTAGTGCTTTGGAGTAGGAAGAGAGACACACTCTCCAAAAGATCGAAAACAAACAATAGTATCTTGAGTTAGGGAGTGTTAAATTCCATTGGCAGCATATTGTTCTGGGATGCCCTTCTAACACAAGGGTTAAGCACTAGGTTGCATTGGTGTTGGCAGAGTTATTAACCCTTCTTTGTTGACATCGGTGTAGAGATTGCACGTATTATGGGGATCACTCCGAGGTATACCCACAATTATGAGTGGAAGCCTTTGAGTTGATTTCAGGCTTGATACCCTGCCCTAATGTGTGGATCGGACTGAAGACTGTCCCCCCAGGCTGTACTGTTGTTCGTGGTGACCTTAGTGGCCTTTCTCTCTAGGTTCTTACCCAAGGTGACTATGGAGGGGAAAGTCTTCACGGTACCTGGAATCGACGTTGATCAAACTCACTCGGGCTCCTTGGAGGGTATACCCACGATTATGTGTGGGAGCTTGCACCAGGGCGTAAGTCTATTAAGTAGGTCATCAATGTAAATTTTCCACCTTAGCCCCGCCCCTTTTCGTCTCGTTGTTGCGACGTTGGATTTCATCACCAACTAGTGCCTCCGAAATTAGAAGGTATTGTTTACTTGGTGATTGCCTCTTAGTTTTTGTTTACTAGTGTGTGCTGATTGTTTCTCAAAGTTGACCCTGGGATTTTGGTTGGGGAATTTATTTCTTGTTTACAATTTCTCCCCCACGACATTCACGTAGGATGCAAGGTTTTTCCTCGGAACATCCGGAAGCTTCACAACCTTTGCATACAGCCACACCTGAGGGTACCCCTGAGGACTCTCCTCGTCTGGGTGAAATTCCCCTTGTTACTCTACCACACATGGACATAAGTGATGTCCCAGAAATTTTTACACCACCTCCACAAGTAGAATCCACTGATCCTCTTACTGAATTTTGAATTACCAATACTATAGAGGACTACCACATTCGTCGTGGTGAATGACCTATTGGACGATTAAATCCTTCTGACGAAACCATTGTTACATCCTCTGAATCGACTGCTGGGCCTTCTCACGGTGTAGTAGGCCAAGATCCTTTTTGGTCTGGTGATTTCCGACGAGTCTTGTTTGGTACTGAGTCATCCCCTGTCTACGAAATCAACCCTCCTGTGTCTCCTGAACCAGAGATTATACCAAAGAATACCACTTATCATTTTGTTCTCCCTCCCGAGATGGCCCATCTTGCGGTTACTATGAGTGTCCAAACCGAGATTCCTGCAACTACTCTTGCTCCTGTCAATACCCAACGAACTCCTGAGGTTAACCCGCATTTACCTCCTGGTTACCATGCGTTGAATCCTTTGTTGAATGTTTCTCATCCAACACCTCCACAAACTCCAGCTGGTTCTCTAGGTGGTCCTCAGTTTCCTGGACATCCTATTCCCGGTTTCATCCCGACACTCCCTCAGTTTTCTACTAGCAATCCTAATACTAGTAGCATTATCCCAACTGTTGCACCCAACTTGCACAATCCTGTGAGTGGACAGGGTAGTACGTTTCCTTTTCCTTTTCCCGGACTTAACACAGTTACTACCCAACCTACGGTTGGTACACAACTTCCGGGTGGAACTGTCCCTTTGGTCGGGGGACCAACCTCACCTTTAGGACAAAACATACCTCCTGTATTGGCCTAGTATTGGAATCAACTTATGAAAAACTTTCCTCAAAATGTTGGGGGGCAGCAACTTGTCCCTACTCTAGGCGAACCATATCCAGGTGTGACTAATCCTATTTGGGGTTCAGGTCAGAATACTCAATCTCAAGTCCCTACTCAGACTCAAGGTCAAAATCCTTGGGGTTACTATCCTATTCAACCACCACAGAGCCAATCGTGGTCTTCCCTCTGGGGGCAGACTGCATACGGTCCCACTAGTCTACCGACAGGGCTTCCATCCCAAAGTCACCAGTATCCACAAGTGAATAGGTAGTTGCCTTTTCTTGCTACTTTGGATCTGCCAGATTTGTCTAGGATTCTTAATGATCCTATTCGTCACTCTCCCCAATGGCCTGCTATTCCTGCAAAGCTTCCATCGGACATTCCAAAATTTGATGGGAAGGTGGGAGAGGACCCAAATAATCATGTCATGACTTTCCATTTGTGGTGCTCGTCCAACTCGTTGATGGACGACTCCATTCGACTACGTCTTTTTCAATGAACTCTTACTGGTGCTACTGCGAAGTGGTACATTGAATTACCACGAGGTTTATTTTCGGATTTCAACACCCTTGCAATGGCCTTTATAACACATTACCAGTTACCGATCCGTTACGATATCAAAACTGAGATTTTAACCTCCTTCAAACAAATCTCGAGCACTCATATATCTGATCATATTCATGAGTGGCGACAGAGGTGACGTCTCATTAAACTTGAACTTCCTGATCAGTTACTGGCAGAATGGTTTACCAAGTCTTTTGTAAACAAAATTGGTAAAGACATTTCTATGGGTGGTGTTGTCACCGAAGAGTAGGCTATTAGTCATGCTCAGTACCTTGATCTCGTTTATTCGCAAACGGGAACCTTGTATGACTTACTACCTGATTTACCTTGTCCTGGTAGTTCCAGAACTTCTACTACTTCGGCTGCCTCGCATGCAGCTGATGGTGTGATTGGTTCCGCTCATAGCCACTCACATTCCATTTCAACTACAACCCCGAAATCCAATTCTTCTAATTTGCAGAATGCCCCGTCTCCTGCTCCTCCCACTGGTAAGACTTCAGAGGTGAACGTTATTCAATCCACACCGACCGGTAAAAATAAATCAAAGAAAGGGAGAGGCAAGAATAAGGGGGGTAAGAATAATAATCCAAACAAACAAACTACAAATGCTCCTGTTGAAGAGCAGGATAAACGTAAATCGAGGTACCCTTGCCTTATCTGTAGTGACGATCATTATACCAAGGATTGTCCTCGACGTGCCGAAGTTTCCAAGTTCCTTCAAGGAACACCAAAACCACCTACGCCGACTGTCTTGTCCCAACCCTTCCCGTCTAAGCAACAGGCCTCGTTGGTCATCCACGACCAACCATCTACTTCTACCACATCGTATGTTTTGATGTGCACCAGTGATTCTAAGAAGAATGACGTTGCAATTGCAACTAGAGCTAAAGACTATACTTCTTCTAAAGAGAAGGTTGATGATTTACCTCCTGATCTGGTACCAGCCTCTCCACCGCATCCACCTACGAATGGTCCTCTTCATCTCGAACGACTGAGTCTTGATACAGTCCTACGACCCCCGAAAGGTGTTGTTCGCAAGTCGGCATTCAATCCTCATGCTCGTGCGGCCTAGAACTATAGTATTGTGGAAGATCTGGCCCAAGACCTTCAACGATGTCTGCCCTTGAAGTCCTTCAATCTTGTCCTACGCAACGAAGGGCTCTGTTGAAAGCTATAGGTGGAATTGATCCTACTGATTCGAACTTGATAGTATTTGAATTGGACGAACATGTTCCAAGGTTGCCCTCTCAACTTTCTTTTCAGATACAAGTTATTGTTGCTGACAAGAGCATTTGTCGGACAGTTGTAGATGAGGGGGCCTCTACGTGTGTAATGTCTCTTACTTGTTGGAAAGCCATTGGCTCTCCTCCCTTAACGGAATCACAAAATACTCTGAAAGCCTTTAATGGCTCTAGTTTTAAGCCTTACGATGTTCTTTCCTCGTTGCCTGTCACTCTAGAAGGTAAGACCGTCCAAGTTGAAGTGGAAGTTTTTGATTCTCCCTTAGATTATAATCTTCTTCTTGGTCGTAGCTGGGTAGATTCCATGCACGCTATAGATTCAACACTTTTTTGTGTCCTACGATTCCCTCACCAGGGAAGAGTGGTTACAATTGATCAACTTGCCTTCTTTAATTCCGATACTCGCACTGGAAATGTGTCGTTCATAGCTAAAACCCCGTCGGGTTATGAGAATGTTGGAGTCGGTCTTTTGAAAGACTCTTCGTTGATGGGTACTTTTCCCATACCACCACCACCCGATATTCTACGCCTGTCAGTTGCTTCGATTAATATGATCTCCATCGTTCCTCATGAACTTCCAGTGTCTTTTGACCCTTGGATAGTCCCTGATCCTGGAGATCAAGCTCGTTTCGGCAACGTTATGCCGTTAAGTCTGGTTGAGTCAGCTTATCATGCGATTCAATCAGCAACTTCTTCTACGCCCTCTCTGGAGGATTTGTCTCCTGATCCTTTCCATGTCGTCTTTCCCACTGATGAGATGATCATGTCCGTCATGGTTGATACACCTTGGGATGATGGACATCATCGTTCCATAATGTTTCTGGAACAACAAACTCTCGAGAATTACCAACGAATTTCGACTCCGTTGACCGTTGTTGTCACAATGACTGTTCCCGGATCTACACGTGATGTGTTTGCGGAAGGGAACCTAAGTAATATTTCTCCTACAATTCCCATTGATATTTTAGTGAAACCTGGGATAATTGAAAATGTTCACATTGGAGCTTCGTGTTCTCCAGAGGAAATTGTTACCTATACTGCTTTGTTTAAGGAATTTCGAGATGTTTTTGCCTGGAGTTACAAAGAGATGTCGGGTATCGACCCGTCTATCATTGTTCATGAGATAAAAACGTACCCTGGAGTTAAACCAGTACAGCAGCACCTCCGTCCTGTCCATCCACATAAAGTGGTAGCCATTAAACTGGAGGTTGAAAAACTTCTTAAAGACGGTTTTATTTACCCCGTGGCTTTGACAGAGTGGGTTTCCAACCCTGTGTCGATTGATAAGAAAGGTGGAAGTATACGTGTCTGCGTCGATTATCGGGATATCAACAAAGCTTGTCCAAAGGACAACTTTCCAACCCCGTTCATCGACCATATCGTCGATGACTGTGCCGATAGTGAAATTTTTTCCCTCATGGATGGATTTTCTGGCTACAACCAAATTAATATTTCTCCTGAGGACCAACATAAAACCACTTTTATTTGTCCTTGGGGTACTTTCACCTACAGAAAACTTCCCTTCGGTTTGAAGAATGCAGGTGCCACATTTCAGCGTGCTATGTCTTATGTGTTTCATGATATTAAGCATATCATTCAGCCTTATTTGGATGATTTGCCAGCTCATTCTTTACGCCGTGTCGATCACCCCAATCACCTTCGAGCAATTTTTGTCTGTTGTCGGTTCTATCTCATTCTTATAAACCCTCATAAATGTGTTTTCTGCATAGAATCTGGCTGCCTTCTCGGATTCATTGTTTCACGTCAGGGGATCCGGGTAGATCCTATCAAGGTTGAGGCGATTCTCAATCTTCCTCCTCTGTCTTCACTGCGCCAGCTACAAAGTTTGCGGGGGAAAGCAAAATTTCTTCGTCGTTTCATCTCGAATTATGCCGAGATCACTCGTGGTTTCACACGTCTTTTAAAGAAAGGTTCTGAGTTTCGTTGGGATAAAATTGCAAACAACGCTTTTGACACTTTGAAGTTGTCCCTCACTAAGGCTCCACTTCTTTTCCCTCCCGATTATAGCAGGGATTACTTTATTTATCTGGATTCTTCCACGTATACCATCGGCATGGTCCTCATTCAAGAGGATGATAACCACGATGAACATGTTATCTATTACTTGAGTAAAAGTCTATCATCAAGGGAAGTCAAGTACCAACATGTTGAGAAACTGGCCTTAGCTGCTGTTCAAGCAGTTCAACGTTTTCGACATTATATTCTCTCCAGGAAAACTACAGTGGTTTCGCATTGTAACCCCATGCAACATATATTGACACATCAATTGCTAGGGGGAAAGTACTCCAAGTGGATTGTTATTCTCCAGGAGTTCGACTTGGAATTCGATCACGCCACGTCGAAGAAATCCTTGGTTTTTGCTGAGCTAATTTGTGATTTCCCCCACTCCTCCACGAAAAATGTAGCAGTTGATTCGTTACCTGATGAATCACTTTTTCTTATCAGTACTGATGACATTTGGTACGGAGATATCATTATATATCTCCAAACTCAAACTTTTCGGCCTTCCTTGTCCAGTAATGAACGACGTTGCGTACGCTATCAGGCTCGTCATTATATTATCCTCGGTGATACTCTTTACCGTCGAGGTATCGACTCTGTCTTTCGACATTGTTTAACTTTCGACGAAGATGAGAAAGATTTGAATGATTTCCATTCAGGAGCATGTGGCGGTCATATGTCTAGGTATGCTACTGCCCAGAAGAACTTACGTGCAGGATACTTTTGGCCTTCTCTGTTCAATGACTACATCACTGCTGTCCAAAAGTGTCATGCCTACCAGACCTATCGACAGAAGATTCGATCACATCCTACTCCCCTTCACCATGTAGTATTAGTAGGTCCTTTTCCTAAATGGGGCATTGATTTCATGACATGTCACCCTCACTCGGCCGGGGGGCATGGCTATATTATTGTAGCAGTTGATTATTTTACAAAGTGGGCCGAGGCAATGTCGACATTTGATAATACTGGGAAGACTGCAACGTTATTTATTTTCAACCATGTCATCACTCGTTTCGGTGTCCCTCAGGCTATCGTTACCAATCACGATAGTCATTTTAGGAATTATATGATGTCAGAGCTTACAGAAAAGTTGGGCCTTCGTCATGACATCTCAACCCCTTATTATCCACAAGCTAATGGCCAGGTCGAAGCTATCAACAAGGTTCTCATAACGATGATTTGACGGATGATAGGAATACATAAAACCAGCTGGCACACAATGTTATTTTTGACATTGTGGGCATATCAAACATCGGTTAAGACCGCCATGGGATTTACACCCTTTCATTTAGTTTATGGCATAGAAGCCATTCTGCCGATAGAATGCGAAATACCTTCTTTGAAGCTAGCTGTAGAGCTCTTACCTAATACTTCTGCCGAGGAGGAACGTCTATTGTATTTGATGCGATTAGACGAGACCCGACGTGATGCCACTTTAGTAATAGAAGCCCAAAAGAAGCGCGTTAAGGCACAATATGAAAAGCATGTCAAGCCCCGCATGTTCTCTAAAGGAGATCTTGTTCTTCTGTATGAACAAGATAAAGATGTCCTGGGAGCTGGGAAATTTGAACCTATGTGGCGTGGCCCCTACATTGTCAGCAAAGTGTTGGAAAAAGGAGCATATGAACTAGTGGATTATGATGGTGTGCCTTTGAGTGAACCCAGGAATGGGTTGTACTTAAAGAATTACTATGCATAAGTTATTTGTACGTGAGTACTTGTATTTTATGTATCATACTACGTGTGTGTGTTACTTTATTTTGATTTTGATGTTATCTGGTCTCTGCCCTTACATGACACTGTGTTTGATTGCCAGATGTCGGAGTATTCACTACCTTATATTGGCTTCGCTGATGGATCTAGTCGTAGTACTCGAAACCTAGCTTCCGCTTCTTGGGCAATCTATGCCCCGACAAACGAACTCATATCTCTATGAGGTATATGTCTTGGCCGAGCAACCAAAAATATCGCAGAGTATAGCGCCATGGTTGAACTATTGGTTGATGCTATTTCTCTTGGGATTCGTCATTTGGTTGTCCAACTTGACTCACAGTTGGTAGTACTACAGCTCAGTAATGTATATTCTATTTGAAGTCCTACTTTATTAAGAGTATATTTGCAGATTCGCCTCTTGGAATGATATTTTGATCACATTGAATATCAACACATTCCTAGACATCTTAATACATTAACAAATGCTTTAGCTAATTATGTATTGGACAGGCATTTGAACAATTTATAAATCAAACACATTAAAAATGTACACAATGTAGAGTAAGCCGGTAGAAACCATATATATATATATATATAACGATCAAAGTTTGTTTTTTACAAAATGGTTGTCCGAAGACCAAAATATCAAAAAGTGAAACCCATGGCTTCTACAAAATGACATCACTAATGATGTTCACGGTAACAGAATAATGTCCTAGCTACTCTGTGGAGCAGTCGACCCATAGAGGCTGAGACTCCCACAGTGTGATGCTGATCGCGTCGTGGAATCTCCTCCAGAGGCATCTCTGGAACATCGGCCATAAGGCCCTCTAAGTTCTACTCCACTCTCAAGTAGTCCTCAGCATACCGTGGAACTGCTACTGCTACCTCTCCTCGACACTGAACGGGAGAACTACGAGCAGGTCTATATGCTCCAACGTCTGTGTTATCAACAAAATTTTGGTGTTAGTCTTTGGATAAGTCTATAAACAAAAACATTTAAATATATCAAAAATACAAAAACATTTTAAAAATGAAAATTGGTGTGCTTATTACCAAGGTTTTCCCACTGTGTATCTTCAGGCAGTGCAAGGTCAGGATCACCACAGAAATCCAAGCCATCATAGGTGTAATCCTCTATCATCAGCACCTGGCCTTGAATCCAGTCGAAGAAATGATCGTCATACCCGACGATAGGCCCTGCCACATGTCGGGCCATGAGCTGGCACCATCGTAACATCCTTGGGTCCCTAGGACCGGGAAACTGCCAATCATCCTGAAGCCTAAACAGCGAGACCCTCTCGCAGAAGAAGGACACTAAAAGAGATCCATACCTGAACTATTTTAGATCTCCACGCCTGCATTTGGTCAATTGTTTTTTAAGACTATGTAGAACTGCATCAGCCTAGTTGAAGACCCGGGGCTCAGTACACTCGATGGCATACTAAAAATAGCTTTGCAGAGCCATATGTGGAGCAACATTTCCTGACATCCTAGTTATAGTGAAGAGAATGGTACGGAGAGTTATTTCTGTCACTCCCCAAATGGCCACCTTCCCTTTCTGACGTTCAGCCTCAGGCATGTAGTAGTGCCTGCAATACTAGCTCATTTTTAGACCACCCCTTCAGATGCCGGTCAAAATGACATAGGATCCCCATCTTGACAACCCAGTCAAGAAGTAGATTTCCTCGATGTCTATGCTCAAGGTGTGATCTCCCACGTTGAAGACTTGTTGATCCGGGTCCCACATTCGGATCAAGTACTCTAGCAATCGCACTTGGGCTCTCATGCCCAGGATTCGGAAATACTTCAGGAGACCGCAATCTCTTAAAGCGGCAATGGTTTGAGGGTGATTCTGGGCATTCGTATTGTCTTCCTCGTGTTCCCGTTCTCTCCATTCGAGCACCATAATGAGGGTTGTTAACCTGCATGACAACCATATGAAGATAATTAATAATCCAAAACATGGAAAAAATTGGTTTTATTGGCTAAACATTACAAATTGTTTTGGGCTCTGCGCTGTTCGCAGGTGGCTTATAGCACACAGTGCGAACTTCTCGCACTCTACCTCAAGCCCACCTGTGAGAATGAGGACTTCTCGTAGGCCCCGTATGGGCAGCCTGCGAGAATCCTTTTACGCGTGTAGGGTTTAAATAATCCACTAAAAACTTAATTTTTAACCAACAAAATCATGAAATTAAACCATACAAAGATTAAGGATGGAGATCTTACCAAATCACCGCAGACGGCTCGAGGAATGATGACCCGAAGCTCCCGAAAATTGATAATGAAAATAGAGGGTAAAATGGAATATTTTGCTCTCAAATAGTAAAAAGGGTAAATGGTATGGTGAATGAGTTATGAATTCATTTTTATTACTTTTTCACTATGTAAAAATAGGGTTTTTTATATTTGTTCATTATTTAACCCTGTTGGCTAATGAGGAAATGAGTAAAATGCTTTGCAGGTATGGAACATGAAGGGTATTGGACGATTTTTTCTATGATGTGGTATATTTTTGGTTGTTTTCTGGGGTTTTGATATAAAACCTCGGGCGTTTTTTATCCGTTCTTGCGCTTGTTAAAAACATAAGAACATGATCGAGCATCGTTTTATCCCTTTTCTGGGCTCGCTGTGGTTACACAAAAAAGGAACCCCCTTGGAGTTATCTTTAAGCTCTTTTCAGACTCTCTAAACAGGAAAAGATTGCTGAGCGACCTTGCTATTTTCACGCTCGATAAAGTATTTAAAATATGCGTCCTTCGAGCGATAGTTTAACCCTTTTTCGGTCTCGTTGGACTATTGTATGAAAAAGGAACTGAGAGAGTTCTCTTTTAAGTGTTTTTCCAAACTCTATAATCTTGAAAAACCTTCGATTTTACTATCTCTGGACTCGTTAAACAAACATCACAGACCCGTGATGGGACCGAACCATTCCTTCTTAGGGTTCGTTAAAAATACTCTGAGGGACTCGTCCGAAGGATGAGCTTATATCAACAAGCATATGTGATCCTCTTCAAGCTTGCGTAAAAATAAAGAGGTACTTCCCAGAAATGGTGGGGGAAAAAAATTGGGAAAGGGATATGTTTCATCTTTACATTAATTGGCAGTAAGAGTCGCTCTTGAACATGACACTCCCTATTCATCGTCTGAAGCCGGTTTGGGTAATCCATTTGTCTCTAATTCGATTTAATAACAAGGTATTTCCATGTGTCATATTTGAGTCAATGCTGCCAAATCATTGGTCATGTCATTCATATGTTCAAGAGCAGTCTGTTTGAAAACTCTACTTGAGTCGGCCATCTGCAGTTATCCATTTCTTTCCTGTCGGCCTTCCCTATGTCCAAAGTTCAATTGTCACATGCTCTATTTCACTTTCAAACTCTGTTACTCATTTCGTGTCATTGATAGGGGATACATCAAGGCCCTCCTATGACGAGTCTTGTTCCGTCGACATCAACACATTATCCGGGATTAAGACTTAGAAATTATTCAGTACCTTGGAGCTTGCATGCCTCAATGGCAAGTTTCTTGCTTTCGATAGTGGGTTTACATCATTGACCTCTGATCAAAAGATTCTGTCGATTTTTTGACATCAGCTCATTTATTCACAGTCGATGGATTTTACTTTAGTACCTTGGGAATCATTGACATCAATGGTGATTTCCCTCGCACTTGTTAATGGTTGCATCAATGACCGGTAATCAAGTGGTTTTTGCCATGTTCGACTTCAACACATGTAATCACATGGTCAGATTCGTACTTTGGGCGATGAGATTGAAGACCCTGGATATTATCTTTGTGATCCAAGTTGCGATGGAGTATGTATAATTTGTGACACATAGATCCACTGTGTATGTTTCGTGGCTATGTCGTCTTGATTGCAAATTTGTCGCATAGATCCACAGTGTATTCAGGTGGCTATGCTATATTATGACTAAATGGATCCACAGTGTATGATTGGTGACCATGATCTTTGTTTATGATGTCATCAGTCTATGATCTGAGTATGGGAATGCCTACCTCAGAAAGGATACATATTATATTCTGTTGATGCTTGGATGTTTGCAGGTTTCTGATTAGATGTGCTCTTGGTTCTTGACACACACATACAGCTTACAAAGTCCGTCGACTGTCACTGATTCCACTCTCATACTTTTGGGGGCATTCTGTTATCCACAATTTTTGTCATCATGATGATGTTATGATGATGTCATGATGATAGAAAAATCAAGCTCTTCAATAAGAATATTTTCCCGAGAAAAGTTGCAACTGTCTGCTTCCAGAAACTATATTTTTCAAGGAGTTCGCAGACTGCCTATATACTTTCCTACGAGAATGCCTGATTCTCGCAGGCTGCCTTAAGCTAGGGTGTGAATAGTTCACACTGTAACAAAGGCTAGGGTGCGAAAATATTCTTAAAGGGGAAAAAGATGAAGTTCTCGAGCCTTCTAGAAGAGAATCTTCGAGAAGAATGAGTTGGCTAATGAATGGTTGTTCAGGTACGAATGGTTGTTCAAGTACTGGCATTCCAAATATCTTGGGATCATTTTCTATCCAAGTAACTAAGTTATCTTCTCCTATATATTGAGGAGATTGCTCATGGAAAAAGTTACAAGCAATCTAGCAAGAGATTGATTGGAGAATTGTTGGAAGCCTGTATGAAGGACTGATGCTACAGTAGCTAGAGACTACAGCAAGGTCATCACAAGTAGTTGATTTTCTTCATGCATGAGCAAGTGTGTGTCAGAGCTAGGAGCCATCGAAAGGGGACCTATGAAATCAAGGCTCAGGTTGTAAGTTTCACTTTCAATTAATTCAATACAATAATATGTCCCTTTCCCATAAAGATGATGTCACTTTATTACATAATTCCTTGATCATATGTATAGACTAGATATTGAATATATTAATCTGCCTTCTCTTCGATTGGTTTGTGCTGTTGTGATCTGAACGATGCAAGAGAATTGGAGTGAAGCTTGGAACAACAGAGACCTAAGGAAAGCGTTCATAAGGTATGTCCATAATCCTTATCTCCTAGTTCATTCAATAGGATAGATCTAGGGAAAGGGTAGTATTCTGTCCTGTTTTGTTCTAGATCCAGGTGGATCTAGGGAGATCGTTTCGTGTCCGCACTTACGGATTAATCCAAAAACACTCCTTCCACAGATAACCTACAATCAAGACAAATACCAACTACGCATCCATGCTACTTCTCTACTCAAGGGTTAGAAATCAAAACAAATTCATCAAATCATAGATAACTCATGCATTGGGACGGGAAAAGTATTATTTTTATCAATGAAAATGAATCAAATTACAATCAAGGTTGAGACCGGCCACCGTTCCTTGAACCTGATCCTGGGCTCCTCTTCTTTGTCCTCCAATTTCTTTGTGTTAATTCTTCTTTGGCTTGAGGAAAGGCTAAAGGGTTGGGACAATGGATTACAAAAATGGGCAGAGTTTCTTCGCTATAATTTTCCTCGTCCAAATGGTACCCCTACCCCTTCTTTTATAGGCTAGAAGGAGATAGGGTTTTGTACGAACCCTCGGCCATGCATGGCCAGGAGTTTCAGTTAACTGACCCATAGCTTTTTGTTCCGTCAGAAACTTTCCTCTTTTCGTGCTTTGTTAGGTACACGCGGGCTGTAGTGAGCCAGCTAGCGTACACACACGTGCAGTAATGGGTTAGGGCACATGGGCCTTGACACAAGAGGATTTCCAAAGAGTTTGGTCAATAGATGTTTTGGAAATGAAGGGATATGAGTTGGCCTGATGCCAAGTAAGCATGTGTGGTGTAATTTAGGGTTATAACAAGACCCAAACCTTATTTTGGGTGAAATTTTTTCTATGGAAGAAGTTGTGGAGATGGTGGATAAAATAGTGGTAGGGAAATCATATTGTCATCACTTCAATGAAAAAACCCTAAAGGAATGAGTGGCTTCTTCCTGGGGTTCGACCTTCAAACCTCCTCCAAAAATCAATCATCTTTCTAGGGGGGGGTTTATAATCATATTTGTGGAGGCCACACAAACAAATAGGGTTATTCAAAAGTGTTGGTAAATTGATTCCTCTCTAGTGATCTTAAATCAATGGGATTCTACCTTTGATGCTACTAATGAAAGGTTGGACTCTGTCCCCATTTGGGTCTGTCTACCTGACCTCACACCCCATATATGGTTTTTCAAATTTTTCCAGGATATTGGGAACATGATGGGGATTTGTATGGATGTCGATATGTATTTTCTGGAGTCTGAAGAGTTGGCAATGGACCACATCCTTGTCTCCTTGAAAATTCATGGCGGTTTCAGGAAATATTTTATTATCACTAACAAAGGTCGATCCGAGGTTCAAATTATTGATTATGAGGGTGTGCCTTTTTGTTGTATTTAGTGTCATGCACATGAGAATATTGTAAAAGACTGCCCCTTACCTTTCTAGGGCCGGTCAAAACCCTCTTCGTCCTCCGTGGCCAGAAAACTCAGGGTTCGCAGACTAATGATGGTTCTAGTTCCCCAATGAATTCCTCCTCCTATGACACATCTAGTTTGTTGGGCAGCGGGAAAATGGGCTCTCAACAATTTTCGGGTAGTCTGGATCCTGTTATAGAAAGGGATTATTTATCTCTAGCTCTACCTTTGGCTACTACACCAACACTTTTTCCTCCTCAGGGTTCTTCCTCTTCGCCTTCCTATGGAACTTTCTTGGGTATACATTATGCTATCCCTCACCCTATTCATGGTATTTTTCATGATTTTAAATTTCTCAATATGGATTTCCCCCCTTCCCTTCTGGATTTGTATTTCCCTAGTTCATTGGCCCTTAGGGAATTCTATACTCTTTCCCCTGCTTCCATCCCTCCTATTCCAATGACCCCTCGTGATCTCCTTTCTTCCTATTCTAATCATGAGACTTCTACTAATGTCTATGAGGATAGGTCCATTCAATTTCATCTTTAGGATAGGTCTATCTTGGCTCCTTCTTCTAATGGTCATGGCCTTGGTCAAATTCTTGAATCTCGTAAATCTAAGAAAGGATGTGGGCATTTTTTGAATCTCTCCAAGGGTCAAAATTGAGCTTTAATCAACATTGCTTCAGGTATAAAACAATCTATTGTTGGGGCTCTTAGAGAAGTGAATGACCCTGGAGGGGTTCCCCCATGAAATTACTCACTCTCATTTATATGGGTTTGGCGAGCCCCGAGAAGAAATTGATCAGTATTTTATGAGAGGAATGAAATGAATACAGATTATTAACAGGTTCTTAACACAAAATAACAGAGATATAGTAAAACTGGTTTTCTATTCAATAACAAAATAAGCTGAAATTGTAAAATGCAGCAGAAACAAGCTTGTTGGATTGGTGGCAGCTTATCTCTAAGAAGAGATGTGACGGATGCACGCATTCACAAGAAGAAAATTACACTGAGGCTCTGTTGGCAACCATTTTTCAATTCTTATGTTTTCCTTATAAGCTGCCTACACAAGGGTTTTGAACCCTCAATACTCGTCGCAATTCTTTAAATAAAACAACATTATTATCTTTTGCCTTCGCACACCTGCCTTTCATTTTCATTTTCACGACTGCAAGCGTGAAAACCTTGAGTTGGAAGTCATGTTGATGGCATTAAAATCATCTTTGGATTGTTAAAGATCTTTTTGTTTATGTGGTCATAACTCTTTTACCTCCAACTCACTACTGGTCATACATTTATCAAAACACCAAACCTTTACTCACTTTGCATTTGACTTTTGTTAATATGGTTTCGATTTATAAGTTCATGATGCAATGATATTTTGGTGTCTTTGATTGAATCCTTGGTGCAATGGTTTTATTGAATACTTTAATTTTGGGTTCAAATCGTTGGTGCAATGTTAGTCATATTGGTTTCTTTTAAATCATGCAAATGACATTGTTTATTTAAACATTCGGATCGAGTCTTGGTTATGCGTTTTATGGTTTTCAATGATTATGTGATAATTCATTTGACATTTGGTTTACAATGCTTTGGATTGTGATTTGAATGAAACTATTACCGAGGTGCCATCGATTGTACATGCCAACATGATAGTTTTGCATGGTTTCAATTTACTCCACCACCCTCGCACGCATAAGCATTAACGTCTTCCTTGCACTTTGGGCTACCTCTGCTTGTTTTGGGAAAAATTGTGGGAAGTTGGTCCTGTGTCTACCCTGTCAAACCCCCTCACCAATTACCCTGTTGACTATGTGCTATCTGCTATGGCTCCTGTAGTGCGCATAGAACCCAACGATGTCCAAACGTTGATGTTATTTGATAACGCCCAAGAGGACCTGGAGAGGAATGGCTAGTTATTTTTCATTGAGAATTTTGAGGGTTTCAACCTCGCAGTCGCTCAACAATTTACCCTTACATTCAATGGATGCAGGGCCAAAGTTGGGGACATCCAACTCGAATTGAACAAGGAATTCCTTAGCTCAGCCACTAGTCTACTAGCCAAGGGGAAGAAATGGTTTAAGAAGTCAAAGGTGGATGAAGTGCCATGGCCACTCCTATTTACCTCAAGAAAAATCAATAGTTGTGACAAAGGTATGCCAGTCACAGCTCTTAAGTCTAGGTGCCATGATTTGTTGGCCATTATTAAGCAATTCATTACTTGTGAAGGTAGATACGGTTTAGTTTTCCTATACCACCTATGGTTGTTAATGAGTTTCATGGATTTCCCTTTGAATATGCCACATTTCCTTCTTCGCAGTTTGTATAAAATGGCCAAATGATTTAAGAGGGAGAAGGCTGACTCCAGCCTCTTCCACCACTGTTTAATTAAAATTGTCATAGTCCATCATTTGAGGTTGAGTGGAGACTGTTGGGAAGCTTTCTTGTTGAGGAATGGCTTTGCCAGTCCTGAATTTGATCAAGTGGACAAAATCGTGGTCATCGAAACCCTTGTCGGGCCTGTCGTGCCCCCTCCTACACTCTTACCCTCTGTTGAACCCTCGACCTACTCGAATGATAACCTACCAACACCCTGCCTGACTCATGTTCAAAAGATAGTTCTAAGCCTATTAAGAGGCCTGCAAGAAAAAAGGGCAAGGGTAATACCAATGTCAATAGCAAAGGTAAGAAGGTTGCACGCTGGGTATCAAGGTGTGCTTGCAATAAACCCAAACAAAACACAGATCAGAAACCAATTGTATTGAGTGAAGATTCGGATTCTGAAATCAAGCGATTTCTGAACGAGGGGTACCCATACTCACATGGCCTTTGTTCTGTCAAGCCCTATGACTACATATCGAACCTCCCACCGTAACTTAGAGATGACCCCAACTTCTCTAGGATCAAGCTCGACAGTGGAACTGCTAGTAAATTAGGAGATTCTCCACCTGTAATGACATGGCATGATCAACCACATTGCAATGAATGTAACTCATGGCTCGAACAATGCTATATAGATGTCCCTATGCTGCAATCCCAAATCAACTCCTTGGAGGACCGAGTAAATATGTTAACCAAGGAAAATGATAGACTGCAAGATAATGATAAGAGGCAAAAGACCAAGGGCTCTGTTGTTTTCAAAAATGTAGAGGCAGCCACTGCCATTGTTAATTCAAAAATAGCTTGAAGAGATCGTATCCCTGAAACCAAGGTATGATATTTCAAAAGTGATTTTAAAATGATTTTTTTGGCTTTGAATTAGTATAAATGATTTGTTTGATAAATAAAACACATTTATGTTTTGATTGAATTGATTCAATGCGATTCTATTTGCAAATAATAACTAGCTACAGAATCGTGAGATTCTGTAGCTAGTCATAAAATTTGAATTTCTGTTGATTTTACAATTAAACACAATCTAAAATCATTTATTTTTGTGCATCTACAGGTACACACGAATTTCGATGGGAATTGGATCGATAATGGAATTTTAGAACATGTTTTTTGTTACACAGTTTTGGATTAGGTTGTTAATCTTAGATAGAAATAGGAATCTAGGAGATTGTTCCCATATTTTTGCAAATAGTTTTTGATAATTTCCACAAGGAATGTTTTATCCTGTGGCCTTTATATACTTATTATTTTTTGTAAACAATCCATCACTAATGGGAGAACAGAGACTATGGACTGATGATTATACAGACTCGAATGAAAGTGGATTTTTTATATGGCTTTAGCTTCAATTTATCTTACTTTTGTTCAAGTTTTTGTGCATTTCAATTCGTAATCAAATTATTGACTACTTTAGATATCAATATTTGTTACAGGTTTATGCAATATGATTTAAGTATTGTCCATATTTGATGTATCTCATTTTACTTACAGCAATTACCTTGTTTTAATTTAATGAATAGAAGGTTAATCTTCTTTGTTAAATGAGCAGTTACCTATAAATCTTTGCAGAGGGATTTATCTTGATGTGATTGTTTGTAAATTATAAAATTGTTGTTGCTATATCCTTTACTTGTTCTGTCGTTAGTAATTCTGAAGCATTGTTGCTTCATGTTTACATGAAGTATTGGAGAATATGATGCAGGTTTGCCTCATCGAATAGTGAGCGCAAATGCTTATGCACATGACAAGTAATTTCAGGTCAGTTTGTCATTTGTATTTTAATAGTCAATTAATATGAGAATTCTCTATAATTTAGATAGATATATAGTATAGATTACTACTTTTATTACTTAGTTAGATAGTTGTTGTTTCATTTATTTTTCATAAAAGTTATAAAATCCAAAAATACTAGCTTCGCTATCATAAGACAATTCACATATGATTTTGCAGATTTCGATCAAAATTTGTATTTTGTAAATACTGTATAGGTAACAGAGGTTTAATCATATCAATACACTATATATTTAATATATAGAACTATTATTCTATTAGTTAGTAAAACTGTAAATAAATTCTAGATTGTATATATACTTTTCAACAGTTGTTTGTTTTCCTTTCAGTTAGTTTCTTTAGTTTAGTTTTTTTTACTTTCCTAGGACTTAGATCGGCCAACGGAGCCGCTAAACCCATCGGAGTGGATCAATACAAATGTCTTGGGTTATTTATACAACCTCGGACCGGATCCACCCCTCCAGTTGACGAGCGGTCAATTTCGCCCGTCAACAAATGGCGCTAGAAGGAGGGCCAACTGACAAGTTGGCCTTGTAGGAGCATTTATTTTAAATGTATTCAATTTCCCCCATGGATCCCCAAATCACTGTGTTGGAACATGATTTCAACTTATCATTACCCAATGTTCCCAACAAGACAGTCTCTCGCTTGTCCAAACTCACCTTTGATGGTGGAGGCACTACATCTGCTAAATACCACCTTAACAAGTTTTGGTGCAAATGCATCCAACATGACATCTCAGATTTCAGAGTTTTATGCAGACTTTTCGCTTTTACTTTTAGAGGTCAGATCAAACATTGGTTTGAATCCTTTCTAGCATGTCACATTTTTTATTGGTTTCAATTTGTAGATGAGTTTATAGATGCTTTTGAAATTTATGATTTCGATCAATTATGTGAAGAATTTCATACTTCGCTAATCAACGGTGATTCATCTTCAGAATACTTTTTGACAAGAGTCTATCATATCCTCTGTAAATTTAATCTCGATGACATGTCATTTGCATTAAGTCTCTTATGTGATGCTTGCATCCCTTCCATCCAGTCATATTCAAGCACGAACGAAGAACTAATTGCAAATCCTATCACTCAACTACAAGAACAATTCTCTTCGCAAGAAGAGAAGGATACTTCTGACAATGTTGAACAAGCTAGGGAGGTAGAATCTATTGACCAGGTTCTTATTGACAACCAAATTGGTTTTTCCTCTGAATCATTGTATTTTCAGTCTTCGACCAATATGGAAGAAGATTCATTTCTGGCTCAAGGTGAATATCCTCATTCTTGTAACTCATGCTTTAATCACATTTGAAATCAGTCATTGAAGAACACTTAAGTGACGAAAATCATCTTGAATGTTCTAGTACTCCTATGAAACTGATTAGAGAAAAAGATATGCAACTAGAAGAAGAAACCTTAAACCTTCATCCTCAAAATGCACTTTGTTCACAGGAAAG
>JZKD02S0367243.1:236949-257236 GCA_000966675.3 Picea glauca
ATGCACTTTGTTCACAGGAAAGACTAGATGTTTGTCACATAAATTTTGAATTGTCTATCACACAAAAGGAAAATCTAGATGATCATATTATGTTGAGGAATTCGTCACCAAAACATAGTAAGGGTTTTAAAGAAGGTGAAGAGAAATCTCTTGAGAATACCATTGTTAATTCAAGAGATTATTTTCATGTGCTTATGTATGATTCATTTTATTCTTTATATCCTGATCTCTTCCTAGACTCTGTTGGACTTGACACCTTACCTACAACATCCTACTCTTTTCCACCACAATCATATCTTTTCAATATTCTAAATTTTGGTGAAATTAATTCCGAGCATAACATTGATAAAACCGGATTTGANNCTTGTTCACTTTCATCACTCACATGGGAAAAGGACATGTTGCGAGATGATTTTACACAGTTTATTGTTGAAAAAGACAATGCATTATATCTTATGGACATCAAACATTCTAAGTTTCATATTCGTTCTTTTCTTAGCTCGAATCTTAATGTTTATGCTTCACATTTTGAAATAATCAATCCCATGAAAGGAAACATTCAAACCAATGATCTAATTGATTGCACAAATCCTCCTATGATGAGTTTCCCATTGATATATTCATTTCATCAAAGTCATGGTTTGCATCCACATTTTTGTGACAGGATCTTAGGATGGCTTGAATATTCATATATAAAACAATTTCATAATAAATACAAAGTTGTGCATGCTCTCTTTTTACCTAAGTATCTTGGAAGTAGGTGTGACATATTCCTTTTAGATCCTCCATGTGGAGAAATTAATGAACACTTAGAGAATTGTCAGGAGGATGGCGCATTTCAACCTTGGCCGATGGTTTTTTCATTTCCTCATAATCCTGACAAGTTTTTCAAACCTACTTACACTCACCCATGCCATTATGACCCTTATCACGACAAGATTGCACAATGGTTGTAGGATTCGTACAACAAGAATATCCAAGGAAATGGTAAGATCATGCTTACTTCGTTTTTAGATGATTATTATGAAGGTAAGTATGATATGTTTCTGTTACCATTCTTATTATTAATGCTTGATCTTGTTTCCATTGCAGGATTAGAGTTACTTCGATGGCTACATTGGAAACATGACTTCACATAGTATTCTGATTTGTTTAATCGTTAGGGTAGGTTTAGAAATAGGTTTTCCTTTCAGTTTTATTTCTCACTATTTCTCTTTTTAATAATGCAGTCATGAACACAAGTGAGCGCACCACGAGAACCATAATACGACTGTCATCAGGGAAGTCCGCTTGATATTTTTCTCTTTGCTCTTAGTTGAATATTTATTTTCAAAAAACGCAGTATCGTCATGAAAATCTTAAATGGAAAGTAAAGAGATAAATAAATCTGAATCAACCCTAACCCAAGGTACCATGAGTAAGACTGCTTTCCCATCAAACAATATTTTCCTACTTTCTTTCAATCTCCCAAGGGATTTGTTGCATGAGGTTTTCAGATGCACCTTCTGTACATTTTTTTTTGTTTGGATTTCTTTTCTTTCCAATTTTTCTTCACTGGTGTGTTTTGTTTCCATTTATGCTTATCAGTCTTTCTTTTTGAAACACACATGCCTACACCATGAATTGTTTCAGACAAAGAGCACAGAAATATTTATCCTCTAAAATAACTACTGAAGATTGTTAAAACATCAATTATGATATGCTTCTGAAATTTCAGCCATGTTAAGGAAAGCCTGTTGATTGAAAAGAGTTTATTGATTCCAATCTATAATTGAAGCCTGTTACGATCATCCATTTTCTTCTTACGCTGTCCCTGTTCCTTAAGGGAACAACTGAGAAGATGTCTCCCTGCCTTTTAAGGTCGGTTTATTAATAAATCATCTCTAGATCTTAATGAAGGACAGTTAAAGAATTCTCTCAAGGTCTGTAATTTATTAAAATATTTCCAAAATATCACAATTTTTAGCGTCACCCCGCTTGATTAAATATCTTTAAAAATACAAATAAATCATTAAAGAGCTGTGGGAAGTGCTTGTAAACCCATCGCGATACTGAACAGGTCTGCTGGCAGCGGGTAAATGCATGCATGACACCAAGACAACTTTTTCGGGGTACTGAACAGGCCCGCTGCCAGCGAAGAAATGTCGGGTATATGAAAGTTTGCAAATATGGAATCTCTTGAACTTAAAATGTCCTTTATTCTGATCTGGAACTTCCTGGCAGGATACAGATATCAGAGTGGGTTAAATTGCACCCCTTTCGAGGCTATAGACACCTGCCGATAGCAGTGGCTCTATCAACAGTATTGGAGATTTTATCTTTAATATCATGACTCGCTTTTATTAAGAATGTTATCATTTTTCATCTTTTAAGCACAACTAGAATTTTTATGATTGATGATGATGTTTAAACAATTTTTTGGTTGTTTTTGAGTTAGAATGATTCTCATTATCCTAATCTGGATTTGTTCTTTTGGCAGAGATAACTGCTTCTACCAGTGTGTCGTCATTGTTGGCAGCCATTTTTCAATTCTTATCTTTTCCTTATAAGCTTCCTACACAAGGGTTTTGAACCCTCAATACTCGTCGCAATTCTTTAAATAAAACAACACTATTATCTTTCACTTTCGCACACCTGCCTTTCGTTTTCATTTTCATGAATGAAAGCGTGAAAACCTTGAGTTGGAAGTCATGTTGATGGCATTAAAATCATCTTTGGATTGTTATAGATCTTTTTGTTTATGTGGTCATAACTCTTTTACCTCCAACTCACTACTGGTCATACATTTATCAAAACACCAAACCTTTACTCACTTTGCATTTGACTTTTGTTAATATGGTTTCGATTTATAATTTCATGATGCAATGATATTTTGGTCTCTTTGATTGAATCCTTGGTGCAATGGTTTTATTGAATACTTTAATTTTGGGTTCAAATCGTTGGTGCAATGTTAGTCATATTGGTTTCTTTTAAATCACGCAAATGCCATTGTTTATTTAAACATTCAGATCGAGTCTTGGTTATGCATTTTATGGTTTTCAATGATTATGTGATAATTCATTTGACATTTGGTTTACAAGGTTTTGGATTGTGATTTGAATGAAACTATTACCGAGGCGCCGTCGATTGTACATGCCAACATGATAGTTTTGCATGGTTTCAATTTACTCCACCACCCTCGCACGCATAAGCATTAATGTCTACCTTGCACTTCAATTTGCCTCTACTTGTTTTGGGAAAACTTGTGGGAAGTTGGTCCTGTGTCTACCCTATCAAACCCCCTCACCGATTACCCTATTGACTGTGTGCTATCTGCTATGTCTCCTGTAGTGCGCCTAGAACCCAATGATGTCCAAATGTTGTTATTATTTGATAACACCCGAGAGGACCTGGAGAGGAATGGCTAGTTAGTTTTCATTGAGAAGTTTGAGGGTTTCAACCTCGCAGTCGCTCAACAATTTTCCCTCACATTCGATGGATGCAGGGCCAAAGTTGGGGACGTCCAACTCAAATTGAATGAGGAATTCCTTAGCTCAGCCACTGGTCTGCCAGCCAAGGGGCAGAAATGGTTTAATAATTTGAAGGTGGATGAAGTGCCATGGTCGCTCATGTTTACCTCAAGGAAAATCAACAGTTGTGACAAAGGTATGCCAGTCACAGCTCTTAAGTCTAGGTGGCATGATTTGTTGGCCATTATTAAGAAATTCATTACTTGCAAAGGTAGATATGGTTTAGTTTTCCTATACCACCTACGATTGCTTATGAGTTTCATGGATTTCCCTTTGAATATGCCACATTTCCTTCTTCATAGTTTGTATAAAATGGCCAAACGATTTAAGAGGGAGAAGGCTGACTCCAGCCTCTTCCACCACTGTTTAATTAAAATTGTCATAGTCCATCATTTGAGGTTGAGTGGAGACTGTTGGGAAGATTTCTTACTGAGGAATGGCTTTGCCAGTCCTGAATTTGATCAAGTGGACAAAACCGTGGTCACCGAAACCCTTGTTGGGCCTGTCATGCCCCCTCCTACACTCTTACCCTCTGTTGAACCCTCGACCTACCCAAACGATAACCTACCCAACACCCTGCCTGACTCATGTTCAAAAGACAGTGCTAAGACTGTTAAGAGGCCTGCAAGAAAAAAGGGAAAGGGTAATACCGATGTCAATAGCAAGGGTAAGAAGGTTGGGCACTGGGTATCAAGGTGTTCTCACAATAAACCCAAACAAAACATGGATCAGAAACCAATTGTATTGAGTGAAGATTTGGATTCTGAAATAGAGCGATTTCTGAACGAGGAGTACCCATACTCACACGGCCTTTGTTCTGTCAAGCCCTATGACTACATATCGAACCTCCCGCCGTGCCTTAGATATGACCCCAACTTCCCCGGGATCAAGCTCGACAGTGGAACTGCTGGTAAATTAGGATATTCTCCACCTATAATGACACAGTCTAATCAACCACAGTGCAATGAATGCAACTCATGGCTCGAACGATACTATACAGATGTCCCTATGTTGCAATCCCAAATCAAGTCCTTGGAGGACCGAGTAAATATGTTAACCAAGGAAAATGACAGACTGCAAGCTAATGATAGGAGGCAAAATACCACGGGCTCTGTCGTTTTCAAAAATGTAGAGGCGGCCACTGCCATTGTTAATTCAAAAATAGCTTGAACAGATCGTATCCCTGAAACCAAGGTATGATATTTCAAAAGTGATTTTAAAATGATTTTGTTGGCTTTGAATTAGTATAAATGATTTGTTTGATAAATCAAATACATTTCTGTTTTGATTGAATTGATTCAATGCGATTATGTTTGCAAATAATAACTAGCTACAGAATCGTGAGATTTTGTAGCTAGTTATAAAATTTGAATTTCTGTTGATTTTACAATTAAACACAATCTAAAATCGTTTATTTTTGTGCATCTACAGGTACACACGAATTTCAATGGGAATTGGATCGATAATGGCATTTTAGAACATGCTTTTTGTTACACAGTTTTGGATTAGGTTGTTAGTCTTAGATAGAAATAGGAATCTGGGAGATTGTTCCCATATTTTTGCAAACAATTTTTGATACTTTCCACAAGGAATGTTTTATCCTGTGGCCTTTATATACTTATTATTTTTTGTAAACAATCCATCAATATTGGGAGAACAGAGACTATGGACTGATGATTATACAGACTCGAATGAAAGTCAATTTTTTGTACGGCTTTAGCTTCAATTTATCTTACTTTTGTTCAAGTTTTTGTGCATTTCAATTCGTAATCAAATTATTGACTACTTTAGATATCAATATTTGTTACAAGTTGATGCGATATGATTTAAGTATTGTCCATATCTGATGTATCTCATTTTACTTACAACAATTACACTATTTTAATTTAATGAATAGAAGGTTAATCTTCTTTGTTAAATGAACAGTTACCTACAAATATTTGCAGAGGGATTTATCTTGATGTGATTGTTTGTAAATTATAAAATTGTTGTTGCTATATCCTTTACCTATTCTATCATTAGCAATTTTGAAGCATTTTTGCTTCGTGTTTATGTGAAGTAGTGGAGAATCTGATGCGGGTTTGCCTCATGGAATAGTGAACACAGATGCTTATGCACAGGACAAGTAATTTTAGGTTAGTTTGTCATTTGTATTTTAATAGTCAATTAAAATGAGAATTCTCTGTAATTTAGATAGATATACAGTATAGATTACTACTTTTATTTCTTAGTTAGATAGCTGTTGTTTCATTTCTTTTTCATAAAAGTTATAAAAATCCAAAAATACTAGCTTCGCTGTCATAAGGCAATTCACATATGATTTTGCAGATTTCGATCAAAATTTGTATTTTGTAAATACTCTATAGGTAACATAGGTTTAATCATATCAATACACTGTATATTTAATATATAGAACTATTATTCTGTTAGTTAGTAAAACTGTAAATACATTCTAGATTGTATATATATTTTTCAGTAGTTGTTTGTTTTCCTTTCAGTTAGTTTCTTTGGTTTAGTTTTTTTTTACTTTCCTAGGACTTAGATCAGCCAACGGAGCTGCTAAACCCATTGGAGTGGATCAATCCAAATGTCTTGGGTTATTTAGACAACCCCGGACTAGATCCACCCCTCCAGTTGACGAGCGGTCAATTTCGCTCGTCAACAGGCTCTGAAGGCATTTTTACAGTAAACAAGAATGCCCAAAACCCTAGACATTCAAAAACCTAACCCTAGGAGATGAAGCGCCAAAAGTCATGTGGGCCCCGTTTGGGTAAGTTAGTACATCAACTTCCTGGGGTCGTAACTTTTGCATACGACCTTCATTTTAGGCGTGTGATAGCCCATTGGAAAGGTATCATCAAGAATATTCATTTTTTGGGCTCAAAAATTACTTATACTATCATTGAGAAGATCGATCCTAAAAAACCTTCATTTAGGCACTCAAAATGGCCCCAGAAGTTAAAATTGCTAAAAATAGTAAATTGCCAAAATTGTCAGAAAATTGTTTTGAGCCAGTTGGAAAAGGTGGGTGGCCACTCATATCCATATAGATTAATCCTCCCTCCTTAGTAAGAAATGGTATCCATTGTGTTGAGGTCCCCTATCAGATGAGGAAATTTCTGATGAATTTGGCCCCGGGTGAGCCACTTTCTTTGGTGTAGGAGCTGCCCTGCTTTGACAACTCGATAAAGCTAGATACTTTGTTGCCGAATGCCCTTGACATGTGTGTCCACAATCCAATCACCAAATTCCTATTCTGTGTATTCAGGGTTGATCTATGTTGGTGTCATTTGTTCTGCTACTTTTGAGGTGTCCAATAATGGTGGGAAATAAGGGCGAAGGAGATCCACATTGAACACTAGGTGCAGGCCAAGGAAAGGAGGAATGTTGAGCTCAAAAGCATTATCCCCCACAGCCTTGGTCATAGTGTACAACCCATAATGGAGTGGGAGAAGCTTCTGATGGGGTCCTATAAAGCATTCTTTCTGCAAGTGCAAACAAACTTTGTCGCCCACCTGAAACTTATGTGGCACCCGATGTTGATCATGGCATTGTTTGTACTTGTCATTGAACTTCTATAGGATATCCTAAACCTGTTGGCGAATGTGTTGGATCCTCCCAATGAACCACATGGCTTTGTCGGCTTCAGTTGGAGCAGGAGATGAGTCGGTTGAGGTGACCGCAAGGGGAAGTGAAACATCTATGGGACCCAATGGTTGGAATCCCAACCCCACCTGAAAGGGGTTGTGGCCAGTTGAGCTATGCAGGGCTCGATTATAGCTATGTTGGACATAGGAAAGGGTCTCATCCCATGTGAGAGGGTGTTTTGAATTATACATGTGAAGGATATGCACAATCATTCAATTTAAAACCTTGGTTTTGCCATCTGTTTAGGGGTGGAAGGTCGTGGATTTGGTGAGTTTGGTGTCTAGCAGTGACCATAGGCTCGACCAGAATGTGATGAGAAATCGACTGTCTCGATTTGAGACAATGGTTTGTGGGATTAAAAAATGTACCTAGACTCGTTCAAAGAAGAGCTTGGCAGTGGCCTCTATTGTGATGCTCTTCTTGCAAGAAACTAGAATTTCCATCTTAGAAAAGCGATCAACAACCACAAAAACACAGTCATTTCCCTGCTTGGTGGATGGGAGGCCCGACATGTAGTCCATTGAGATGGATTCCCATGGCCTATCAAGAGTAGGAAGAGGGGTGTACATGCCCTATTTCTTAGTGTTCGGTTTGGCAATAGCACAGGTAGTGCAGAATCTGATATACTTCTTAACCTCCTGTCGAAGTTTCGACCAGTAGAAATGTTTATGTAGCATCACCACTGTATTTTTGATGCTGAAGTGTCCTGCCACCTGACTGTAGTGGGCTTCCCAGATCATATTCACTTTCTCACTTGATAGAACATAGATATAGCCCAAATTACACAACAACCCATCATGAAGATGGAAATTATCGACAACTGCATTTGCACCCAACATTTGCTAGGTGGTGGCAAAGTCAGGGTCTATCTCATAGAGTTGGGGCCATCCAGATGTCTCATGGCCGCAAGATTCTAGCACCATGGTGAGTATCGTGATGGGCGGTCTACTCAGGAAATCAACAATGTGATTGGTGCTTCCTGTTTTATACTTGATGTTGAGGTGGAATTGTTGCAATTATGTAGACCACTTTTGATAGCGATCATTCTGCAATTTTCCCTATGTCTGCATGAACTGCAGGGACTTATGATCAGTGTGGGATTGTCTCTTTCCCAAGAATGTAATGTCTCCACTGGTGGCAGGCTTTCACAATGGAGTACATTTCTTTGTTGTAAGTAGGGTACTTATGGATAGTATCTGACAATGTCTCACTATGATAGGCCACGGGGTGGCCGTGCTGAGTGAGAATGGCACCCACAGCCTAG
The DNA here is from genome assembly GCA_000966675.3 of Picea glauca. Taxonomy (NCBI): domain Eukaryota; kingdom Viridiplantae; phylum Streptophyta; class Pinopsida; order Pinales; family Pinaceae; genus Picea; species Picea glauca. The sequence continues at coordinate 245,371 of JZKD02S0367243.1, forward strand.
TCTGAAGCATCTATCTCAATCTCAAAGGGATGTTACAGGTTTGGTAGTGAAAGTGTCGGGGCTAAGCACAAGCACTGCTTCAAATAATCAAATGCTTGTTGTTGGGACCAACCCCACGCAAATTTCTCCTTACCAACACCCCTGTTTATTTGGCTAAGGGCCCATTCAATATGGGATAATCCCAACACGAACCTGCGGTAGAAATTGGCAAGGCCAAAGAAGCTCCGAAGCTTAGTGAGTGTTGTTGGGGTTGGCCAGTCATGGATGACTTGGATCTTGGTTGGATCCACATGTATGCCATGTTGATCAATGATGTATCCTAGGTAATGGACCCGGTCCATGCCGAACGAGCATTTTTCCAAGTTGGCATATAGCTTGCACTGTCATAAGGTGTGCAGAACCTATTGAATATGCTACAAGTGTTCAGCCCAAGTCTTGTTGTAAATTAGAATTTCATCCAGATACACCACCACAAAAGTATTGGTGAATGGTCGCAGGATATCATCCATCATCCTCATGAAAATGGTTGGGGCATTTGTCAAACCAAAGGGCATGACCAACCATTCAAAAAGGCCTTCCTTTGACTTGAAGGTTGTCTTCCATACATTTGTTTGTTCTATCGAGACCTAGTGGTAGCCAGACTTTAGATCAATCTTACTAAAGTATTTGGCCCCCATGAGTTGATCAAGGAGGTTGTCGATTCGGGGAATTGGGTACCAGTTTCTGACTGTGATTTTATTCAGAGCTCGGTAATCAATACAGAGTCACCAGGTTCCATATTTCTTCTGTACGAACATGATTGGGCATCCACAAGGTGATGAGCTAGGGTGGATGTGCCCCTTGTGGATAAGTTCTTGGATATATCGCTTGATCTCCTCACTCTCTAAAAAAGAGCGACGATAGACTGGCCCATTGGGCAGCGATGTGCTGGGGGTCAGATTGATGGGGTGCTTGACCTAGCAGTGCAGAGGTACCCCTGTAGGTGAGGAGAAGATATCTGAGTATTCCTCCATGACCTTATCTACTTGCTTCTGCTATGTGGAGAGGTCGTCTGCAGAGACCCTGGATGTGGCTGTGATCTTTCACTTATACTGAGAGAGAATCACGAAGAAGACAAACTTCCACATCGAGAGATGACCTTCCTGCATTGCTTAGTCGAGATCAAGGAAATAGCAGTAGGTGGGACTACCTCGGGTATCCTGTACAATTTCTTGTTCAAAGTAATAATAACACTACGAGGCCTAGACTCATATATAGCATTATGTTTCCATAAATAAGGTTGGCCCAAAAGAACATCACAAACTTCGAGAGGAGCAACATGACACAATAAATTGTCTTTGAAGGGCTTGATGTCATATGACAATCAACATTGTTGGCTGACGCGGAGATCGCTTCCTTGGCGGAGCCATCCAATGGTGTAGAGTTGTGGGTGCGGCATTGTTGGCAGGGCTAGCCGCTTGATGACCTCTGCTGAGATGAGGTTCTTCTAGCTACCGATATCAACGATGAAGTGCAGTAGGGTGCCTTTTAACCACATCTGTGAATGGAAGAGGCACTCTCCTTCTTCTGGCTCATCTCGTTCATCAGGCTGGAGCTTGGTGGTAGCAACGGTGGCATTGGGTTCCACGTCAATGATCCATCTTCCCCTTTCTAGTTTTGGTTCAAAGACAGAATCCACATCTGACTCAGAGGCTTTCACTTTGGCCACCAGGGAATGTTTTGAGCGGTAATCAGCAGTGTTATGCCAAGGGCTCTTATGGAAGTTGCACCACTTCCCGGTATCTTTCTTTGTCTTTCTGGTGTCCTTCTTTGCTTGTGACTTGGATTGGTAGTCCTGATACTTTCCATATTTTCTCTGTCCTTTTCTCTATGGGTTGGGGCCACCCTTTCCTGGACTTTGTTGTGAGGGGTTCCCAAGCCCAAATTGTCGCATCTTTTGTTTGAGCTTCTGCTTGATTTTGACGACATATCGGTAGGTCGTGCCCAAGGATGAGATGTCCAGAAATTCCATTTTGGTTCGGATGTATCTATGTAGAGCACCATGATACTTGAGCACCAGATGTCACTCTAAATATTTGATACCCATCTTGGTGCGCAAGGTATGGAAGATATTTGTGAAATCTGGCACTACTTGGTCTCTTTCTTGCCGCAATGTGGTCCATTTGGTATACAGGTCGTCATAACTTTCGAAAAGGTAGTATTGTTCCTCAATAGAATCCCTGAAGGATTCCCAGGTGTTCATGACTGAAAATAATGAGGTTTCCTCTATTTCCTTTTGCTCACAGAAATTTTCCCACCAATCTTTGACATGGGGAACGGCTTTGAGGAGCGCAAAAGTAATCTTTTCTCTATTCAAAAAGTTATGGATAGAAAAATACCCTTCTAGTAGATTCAACCACTTGTCTACAACATCTGCATCTATATGACCTTCAAATATAGGAATATCAAAGTTTTTTTGTACCTTGAAGGGGGCGGTGCCCTTGTTCGAAGAAGATGTGTCGCCTGTTGGTAGTCGCCGAAGGATTTGTGAGAAACTATCCATCATCTCATTCCTCTATTGCATGAGGGATTCCTCAATCAATAGTTTGAAAGGATCTCTTGTCCCATCATATTTCTTTTCTCCTTCCATGATAGGTCGCTTGGGTGTGAGAGAGCTTTTGTCCTCAATAAAAACAAGCTCGAGACCCAACTCTTTGTACTCCGACCTCGTTGGGGACATTCATTGAGAGGACAAGGAGTAGACTGCTCTGATACCACTGATCTAGATTTTATGAGAAGAATGAAATGAATATAGATTATTAAAAAGTTCTTAACACAAAATGACAAAGATACAGTAAAACTAGTTTTCTATTCAATAACGAAATAAGCTGAAACTGTAAAATGTAGCGGAAACAAGCTTGCTGGAATGGTGGTGGCTTATCTATGAGAAGAGATGTGACAGTTGCGCACATTCGCAAGAAGAAAATTACAATTAGGCTCTGAAGGAATTTTTACAATAAAAAAGAATTCCAAAAAACCTAGACATCCAAAAAACCTAACCCTACGAGATGAAGCGCCAAAAGTCATGTGGGCCCTGTTTGGGTAAGTTAGTACATCAACTTCTCGGGGTCGTAACTTTTGCATATGATCTCCATTTTAGGTGTGTGATAGCCCATTGGAAAGGTATCATTGAGGAGATTAATTTTAGGGGATCAATAATTCCCTCAAGTATCATTGAGGAGCTCTACCCTGAAAAAATTTCATTTAGGCCCTCAAAATGGCCCCGGAAGTTAAAACTACTAAAAATAGTAAATTTCCAAAATTGTCAGAAAACTATTTTGAGCCAGTTGGAAAGCGTGGGTGGCCACCGATATCCATATGGATCAATACTCACTCCTTAGGAAGCAATGGTATCCATTGCGTTGAGGTCCCCCATCAGATGAGGAAATTTCTGCTGAATTTGGCCCTAGGTGAGCCACTTGCCTTGGTCCAGGAGTTGCCCTGCTTTGATGACTCGAAAAAGCTGGATCATTTGTTGTCGAGTGACCTTGATCTGTGTGTCCACAATATGATCACTGGATTCCTGTTGTATGAATTCGGGGTTGAGCTCTGTTGGTGTCACTTGTTCTTCTACTTCTGAGGTGTCCAATAATGGTGGGAAATAAGAGTGAAGGAGATCCACATTGAACATTGGGTGCAGGCCAAGGAGAGGAGGAATGTTGAGCTCAAAATAATTAACCCCCACAGCCTTGGTGATAGTGTATGACCCATAACGGAGTGGGAAAATCTTCTGATGGGATCATGTAGGGAATTCTTTCTACAAGTGAAACCAAACTTTGTCGCCCAATTGAAACTTATGCGACTCCCGATGTTGATCATGGAATTGTTTGTACTTGTCATTGGACTTCTCTAGGATATAATGAACCTATTGATGGATGTGTTGAATCCCTTGAATGAACCGTGTGTATTTGTCAGCTTCATTTGGATCAGGAGATGAGTCAGTCGAGGTGACCACAAGGGGAAGTGAAACATCTATGGGACCTAATGGTCGGAATCCCAACCCCACCTGAAAGGGGTTGTGGCTAGTTGAGCTATGCAGAGCTCGATTTTAGCTATGCTGGACATAGGGAAGGATCTCATCCCATGTGTAAGGGTGCTTTGAATTATACATGCAAAGGATATGCACAATCATTCAATTTACAACCTCATTTTGGTCATTTGTCTGGGGATGGAAGGTCATGGATTTGGTGAGCTTGGTGTCTAGCAATGACCAGAGGCTTGACCAGAATGTGATGAAAAATCGAATGTTCCGATATGAGATAATGGTTTATGGGATTCCAAAATGTACCCAGAATCGTTCAAAGAAGATCTTGGCAGTGGCCTCTTCTATGATGCTCTTCTTGTAGGAAACTATAATCACCCTCTTAGAAAAGTGATCAACAACCACAAAAACATAGTCATTTCCCCGCTTGGTGGACGGGAGCCCTGACATGTATTACATTGAGATGGATTCACATGGCCTGTCAGGAGTAGGAAGAGGGGTGTATAGACCCTATTTCTTAGTGGTCAATTTGGCAATAGCACAGGCAATGCAGAACCTGATATGCTTGCTAACCTCCTGTCTAAGTTTCAGCCAGTAGAAATGGTTCTATAGCATCGCCACTGTCTTTTCGACGCTAAAGTGTCATGCAACCTGAATGTAGTGGGCTTCCCAGATCATCTTCACTCACTCACTTGACGGAACACAGATATGGCCTAGACGACACAACAACCCATCTTGAAGATGGAAATTATCGACAACTGCATTTGCACCCAACATTTGGTAGGTGGTGGCGAAGTCAAGGTCTGTCTCATAGAGTTGGGGCCATCTAGATGTCTCATGCCCACAAGAGTCTAGAAAAGTGGTGAGTTTTGCGACTGGTGGTCTACTCAGGAAATCAGCGACACGATTGGTGCTTCCTGTTTTATACTTGATGTTGAGGTGGAATTGCTGCAAGTAAGTGGACCAATTTTGATGGCAGTCATTCTTCAATTTTCCCTATGTCTACATGAACTACAATGGATTATGATCAATGTGGATGATTTTCTCCTTCCCAAGAATGTAATGTCTCCACTTGAGGTAGGATTTCACAATGGAGTACATTTCTTTGTCGTAAGTAGGTTACTTACAGAAAATATCTGACAATGTCTCACTATGATAGGCCACGAGGTGGTTGTGCTGAGTGAGAACGATGCTTACGACCTAGTCTGAAGCATATGTCTCGATCTCAAAGGGATGTTGCAATTCTGGTAGTGAAAGTACTGGGGCTGAGCACAAGCTTTGCTTTAAATCATCGAATGCTTATTGTTGGGACTGGCCCTGCACAAATTTCTTCTTACCACCACCCCTGTTTATTTGGTTGAGGGCCTATGCAATATGGGAGAATCCCAACATGAACCTGTGGTAGAAATTGGCAAGGCCCAAGAAGCTTCAAAGCTTAGTGAGTGTTGTTGGGGCTAACCATCCATGGACTACTTGGATCTACATGTATGCCATGCTGATCAATGATGTATCCCAGGTAATGGACCCTGTCCATGCCAAAGGAGCATTTTTCCAAGTTGGCATATAGCTTGTGCTATTATAGGGTGTGAAGAACTTGTTGAATATGTTGCAAGTGTTCGACCCAAGTCTTGCTATAAATTAGAATGTTGTCCAAATACACCACTACAAAATTATTGGTTAATGGTCACAGGATATCATCCATCATCCTCATGAAAGTGGTTGGGGCATTTTTCAAACCAAAGGGAATGACCAACCATTCAAAAAGGCCTTCCTTTGACTTGAAGGCATTCTTCCATACATTTGTTTGTTCTACCGGGACCTGGTGGTAGCCAGAATTTAGATCAATCTTACTAAAGTATTTGTCCCTTGTGAGTTGATCAAGGAGGTCATCGATTCAAGGAATCGGGTACCAGTTTTTGATTGTGATTTTATTCAGAGCTCGGTAATCAATACGGAGTCACCAAGTTCCATATTTCTTCTGTACCAGCACGATTGGGCTCCCGCAAGGTGATGAGATGGGGTGGATGTGCCCCTTGTGGAGAAGTTCTTGGATCTATTACTTGATATCCTCACTCTCTAACAAAGAGTGATGACAGACTGGCCCATTGGGTAGCGGTGCCCCGAGGGTCAGATCAATGGGGTGCTAGACCTGGCAGTGCATAGGTACCCCTATAGGTGAGGAGAAGATATCTGAGTATTCCTCCATGACCTTATCTACTTGCTTCTACTATGTGGATAGGTCGGTCACAGAAACCCTAGATGTGGCTGTGGTCTTTCTCTTATTCTGAGAGAGAATCATGAAGAAGAAAAACTTCCCTGTCTGAGAGATGACCTTCCTGCATTGCTTAGCAGAGATCAAGGAAATAACACTAGGTGGGACTACCTTGGGTATCCTATAAAATTTTCTATTCAAAGTAATAATAACACTACGAGGCCTAGACTCATATACAACATGGCGTTTCCATAAATAATGTTGGACCAAAATAACATCACAAACTTCAAGAGGAGCAACATCACACAATAACTCGTCTTTAAAGGGCTTGATGTCGTACGATAGTCGACACTATTGGCTGACATGAAGATTGCTTCCTTGGTGGAGCCATCAAATGGTGTAGGGTTGTGGGTGTGGCATTGTTGGCAGGGACAACCACTTGATGACCTCTTATGAGATGAGGTTCTTCTAGCTACCTCTATCAATTATGAAGTGTAGCGGGGTGCCTTTTACCCACATTTGTGAATGGAAGAGGCGCTCTCCTTATTCTAGCTTGTCTAATTCACCATGATGGAGCTTGGTGGTAGCAACGGTGGCACTGGGTTCCATGTCAATGATCCTTCTTCCCCTTTTTGGTTCCAGCTCAAATTTAGAATCTACATCTGATTCAGAGGCTTTCACTTTAGCCACCAGTGACTGTTTTGAGCGGCAGTCAACAGTGTTATGCCAAGGGATCTTATGGAAGTTGCACCACTTCCTGGTATATTTATTTGTATTTTCGATGTCCTTCTTTGCTTGCAGCTTGGACTGGTAGTCCTAATATTTTCCATCTTTGCTCTGTCCTTTTTTTTGTGTGTTGGGGTCACCCTTTCCTGTCTTTGGTTGCGAGGGGTTCCCAGGCCCAAATTGTTGCATCTTTTGTTTGAGTTTCTGCTCGATTTTGATGGCATATTGGTAGGTCGTGCCCAAGGATGAGATGTACAGAAATTCCATTTCAGTATAGATGTATCTATGTAGAGTATCGCGATACTTGAGCACTAGATGTCACTCTGAATTTTTGATACCCAACTTGGTGCGCAAGGTATGGAAGATATTTGTGAAATATGGCACTGCTTGGTATCTTTCTTGTCACAATGTGGTCCATTTGGTATACAGGTCGTCATAACTTTCGACAGGGTAGTATTGTTCCTTAATAGCATCCTTGAAGGATTCCCAGGTGGTCGTGACTAAAAATAATGAGGTTTCCTCTGTTTCCTTCTACTCACAAAAAGTTTCCCACCAATCTTTGACATGGGGAAAAACTTTGAGGAGCTCAAAAGTAATCTTTTCTCTATTCGAAAAGTTATGGATAGAAAAATACCCTTCTAGTAGATTCAACCACTTGTCTATAGCATCTGTGTCTATCTAACCTTCAAATGTAGGAATATCAAAGTTTATTTGTACCTTGAAGGGGGCGGTGCCTCTGTTCGAAGAAGATGCATCGCCAGTTGGTAGTCGTCGAAGGATTTGCGCGAAACTATCCATCATCTCGTTCCTCTGTTGCGTGAGGGATTCCTTAATCAATAGTTTGAAAGGATATCCTATCCCATCATATTTCTTTTCTCCTGCCATGAGAGGTCTCTTGGGCATGTGAGATCTTTTTTCCTCAAGAGAAACAAGCTCGAGACCCAACTCTTTGTACTCCAACCTCGTTGGGGACATGCATTAAAATGACAAGGAGAAGACCGCTCTGATACCATTGACCCATATTTTATGAGAAGAATGAAATGAATATAGATTATTAATAGGTTCTTAACACAAAATAACAGAGATATAGTAAAATTGGTTTTCTATTCAATAACGAAATAAGTTGAAACTATAAAATGCAGCAGAAACAAGCTTGTTGGAATGGTGGCGACTTATTTCTAAGAAGAGATGTGACAGTTGCACGCATTCGCAAGAAGAAAATTACAATGAGGATGTGAAGGCATTTTTACAATAAACAAGAATGCCAAAAACCCTATACATCCAAAAAAACTAACCCTAGGAGATGAAGCGCCAAAATTCATGTGGGCCTCGTTTGGGTAAGTTAGTACATCAACTTCCTGGGGTCATAACTTTTGCATACGATCTCCATTTTAGGAGTGTGATAGCCCGTTGGAAAGGTATTTTCAAGGAGATTCGTTTTGGGGAATCAATCATGATTTAGGCTATCATTGAGGATATTGATCCCGAAAAAACTTCATTTATGCCCTCAAAATGGCCCGGGAAGTTAAAACTGCTAAAAATAGTAAATTGCCAAAATTGTCAAAAAATTGTTTTGAGCCAGTTGGAAAAGGTGGGTGGCCACTGATATCCATCTAGATCAAAAATCCTCTCTGAAGAGGTTGATATTCCTTCACCAGTCTAAATTCATCCTTCTACAAGAAGTGATGGTTGATGTTGTAGTTGCAACCCAAATTATCGAATTCATGTTTCCTGGTTGGCATTTCTTTGGTATTGATGCAAATGGAAGGTCGGGAGGTTTGGTGACTAGATGGCATAATTTTTCTATTAATATCTTAAACTCTTGGGCTATGGAATCTTGTGTTGGGGTGGACATCTTAGTGGAAGGAATGGGGTTGGAATTTAGGGTCATGAATGTGTATGATCCCTATTCTGAGCGAGCCTCTTTTTGGGATTTTGTTTTCAAAAATGATTTCCTTAAGGATGATAAACTCTTATCGGGTGGGGAATTAAAATTTTCTCTAGATGAGGTGGATATTTGGGGGCCAAATTCTCGTCCATATCACCAATATGCATTTTTATCTCACCTTATGTCTGCAAATGGTATCCTTGATATTGCTCCCTTGAATCTCCTCCCTACTTGGTGAAGCATGAGGATTGGGGATGTTTGGGTGGTAAAGTGTTTAGACTACTTTATGGTCTCTAAAAGTATGATGGAGATTCACTTTTAGTTCCGTCAATGGATTAGCAATGGGGATGAGTCTAATCACTCACTGGTTTGGTTGGAAATTGGAGTTCCTATTAAACTTGCATCCCCTTTCAAATTCAATGCCTCCTATCTCTCAAATGAGAGCTTTAAGAACCTCATGAAGGACAATTAGACTAATTATGATGCTATTTTTGGTCACTCTACTATGATTCAATTTGCGGAAAATATCAAAAGAATTAAGCATCTAGTGGTCCCATGGGCAGATGAGAAGTGAAAAAAAGATGAGAAAGAGATAAGGAAAATTGAATCCCATCTTGACCAGTGTTATAAATCAGTCGATGCAGGGTTTGTTTCAACAGCTTCTCGGGACACTTTAAAGACTCTTGAATCATAACAAAGGTAGTTGTTAGTTGAGCATGAGGCAACCTGGAGGTTGAAGAGTCGGGATATCTTGTTGGAAAAAAGGGATGAGAACACAAAATTTTTCCAAGCATATGCTAAAGGTCGAAAAGCTGCAAACGCCATTTGGAAACTCAAGGATCAGGCAAGCCAAGAGGTTTTCTCTTTTCATGGTCTTTCCTAGTTGGGGAAAAATCATTTCCGGGCTCTTTTCAAGGCTGAGTAGAGAACTAATATTGTTTATATTGTGTGTTTGGCACTTTATTACCACATATTTTTGGATGAGTAAGGAAATAGAGATTTATTTGTTGAATTTATTGAAGATGAGTTGAAGGAATCGCTCCATAGTTTTCAGAAAGATAAGGGTCCAGGTATGGATGGGTGGACGATTGAATATTTTATTGGTTTATTTGAGCTTTTAGGTATTGATATTTTTAAATTCGTTGAAGAATCCAGAAGAAATGGTGTTAGCACTAGAAGTCACCCTCAGATTGCATAGAAGGTAAGCCCAGTACCAATCAGTATATATAGTAAATGTAAATGAGTTTTAGGTGATCAAATGGATAGGACTCAATGATAATAACATTCTAACTCAGAAATATGGACTAGCATGCATAAGCAATTGAGGTCTAGTATCAACTTCAGTCAGTAAGTTGGAGTAAGGTTGAATAGAGGGAAGACTTTGGTGAGGAGAGTATAGAGGTCTATTGTGGACATCAAGTCTTCCAATATCCTAAGGAGGAAAAATTTAAATGTAATATCCTTTTGAATTCAAATCTTAAAGAAACAAAAATAAATTATAACAACACTATAATCAAACATTCATCATAATATAGTCACAACAATCCATGTGAATCAGTCAATCATGAAATCTCTCAGTATCAAAGGAAAATAAGATGGAGAAAGAAAGTTGACTTAGATTAACCAAGATTTCTCAAGGACAAATACATAACCAGAGAAACAATTTTCTTCGTAAAATTATTACAATAGCAGGGAGCCTAGCTCAACCATTCGACCTTAACAAAATATCAAAAATGTTTATAAATACCCAACAATGCTACAACCACTAGGAGTGTGATCTAACCACTGCCTTCAAAGCCTTCATTTGGTACCTGCTCTATCATATTGTGTAGGTTTTCTCATGTCAAATGTGAGCCAGGCATAGTTATGTGCTTTACAAGAAAAATTGTCCATAAGGAAGCTTCAGATCATTAGCGTGCGTTCATGGTTTCACTCTGCAACGCTTTCCATTTATGGGGTGAGACAAGGTCTCAAATGCATCCCCCAGTATTCAATAAATACCTTCATTGGGATCAGGATAGGGTCTGACACTCATAGATTTTTCGAGGTGGTGCCATACGAATTTTTCGAGTCAATCCCGACGTCTCGAGGCCAAGCAAATCTTCTTCTATGACCAATACAAACGCTTTCGATATTTGGCGCAACTCCTCTCCATCACTCCATATTCAATGTGACCTAGGGACATGACCCTAGGAAATTACATGATTGCGGGCATGACCAAGGGTGGTTTGAAAGAAAACCTCTTTTGTCCCTGCAATTCACCATGAACTGCCACGCATCCCTTTCAAAAAACCATGGTTCTGATTGTGGCCCGCCCTTGAGATTTTAAAACGTGCACACCTTCTAACCCCGCAATTTGGCATGATCATTGATCTTGAAATCTAATATTAGGCCCTCTAATCAATGACTCAGCTCTGGTGATTTTTATATTGATGGACCAGATCTTCCCCTTCAAAACAATGACCTATATTTGCTTCGCGGATCGGCCTTCAGGAATTTCAATTCTCAAACTCCATTTGTCTTCTACTGCTTTTATATGGAGTGAATGATATGGTGACACGTGTATCCTACTAATCGATGACTTAGATTCTCTTCAGGTGCTTTAGGACTTTGGGCACTTCGGGACTTTGGGAACTTTATCACTTCGGCCCTTTGGGACTTTGCAATGTTTCTCATTTTAAATATCCTGAATCTCATTTATCCAAAGGCGTGGATCGACTGCCACCTGACCCCTTTAATATCAATGGTTCATACTCACTTTGACACCTTTTTATCTAACACTATAATTCGTGCAAGTTGGCACTAATGAATGCCCGTGAGTCATTGATTTGGACTATTTTGGGAATCTTCGTCGTTAAAATATTAAAACTACCTTCTTCTTATGCTTCAATCCTGAAACAGACTGCTAAGAAATATGTGCTTTGTGTTCATGGTTGCAGCCTGCATGATCAAGGATTCAGACAACCGGCTATGGGCTAGGAAAATAGGGAGACCGAGGCACTTTAAACATGGAGGGGGG
>JZKD02S0367243.1:257246-278950 GCA_000966675.3 Picea glauca
TGGATCCTCACGGTTGAGGAGAAATGAATTTTTGAAGATGACAAAGTGAATTGAAGAAGAAAGTACATGTAGGCCCTAAAGATAATTAAAGAAAAGAATTACAAAATAAGAAAGTCTCAGGCGGCCCTAATGTTAAAAGGAAGTGACATAAATGGTATAAATACACATCATTATACATTCATTTGATACAAGTCGAATTGCAGAGGAAATCAGAAGTAAAGAAGGCTGGATTTCAAGGGAGGATGAAGTATTTTGGTGATGTGTTCTAAGGTATGTTATTTTCAGGTCATCTTACCATTTTTGCTATAACTTTTTTTCTAGAATGATTCAGATGGTTAAATTGCTATGGTATTGAGAATACATATCAAGGTACTTGTGGTAAAAATTTCATCTCTTTATTCGCTACAATTATGGATATACACTTTGTGGAATATAGGGTTTGTGACCAGTCCTGAAGCTAGTCAATAAACAGGTGTTGCGGGTAAAATAGTAATAAATTATTCCTCAAGAATCCAAATGAAGTGGGAAAAATTTCATTGGAAAGAGTACAAAATGTAGTTTTTGTTGTGTTATTTTTAGAATCTGGTGTTAAATATTGAGCGCAGGGCATTCTGTACAAGTTCCGTCTTCTGAATAAACCAGAATTGAACATGGTATACCATTCTCTCTATAACTTCTTTTTGGGGAGGATTGAAGGAGTGAAACTTGGAGGAGTTTTAGAGAATAAATTGATTAATATTATCTATAGGATCAAAGTACTCCAAGAATTGAATATTTCAAAAATTGAAGAAGTCTCAGGAAGCATTATTAGGTTCTATGTGATGATTGGTTGATGGTGATGATTTAATGTAAAGTTTTATTATCTCTCGTATATTCTTGGGTGAAAGGAAAGGGAAAGGATGGAGAGTTCAACTCTCTCTTGATATTGGATGATTGTATCTTCCTCTTAGATTTTTATCCCTCCCTTTACATTTGGAAGTTGTAGCTACCTTTGGAAGTCATTACTTCCCTTGAAGAATAACTATTGATTATTTCTCATATATTGTGCATGGTGTATTGTGGTGTATTNCTTATCCATCACATATATTCTTAACATGTCCTCAATCATTTGGTTGACTCTCTCTATCTACCCATTTGACTATGGATGGTATGTTGTGTTAGCATCAATAACTTCAAGGTAGAGTTAGAGGGTTTTCAGCATTTTATAAAGTCATGCCTTGGTTTTGAGAAGACTAATTCATTACAACTTGAGTCATTTGAGTGTGTGTGTTTCTTTAAAAGAGTTATGTCTCATAAAATGTTGTCAAGGTCATTGAGTCATTTTCAAGTAAGATTTATTTGGCATATGTGAAAGAGTCAAGTCATAGGTATAGGTGGGGTGTTTTTTGATGATGTAATGGAAACTAATGACACATGATGTATTGAAGGATCATCAAAGATCATTATGCTATTCCTTATTATCTATGAAGTGGTTTTTGTACTTAGATTGAAAAAAACTGCACACGCTATGTAAGGGCGTTGCGCAAGTACCTACGCGCTACCCAAAGTGTCTTGTCATCTCAAACGGACCTATCTCTTTCAAAATATTTTTTTCCAAGCTCATGTTTGTCTTTATCACCTATTTTTCCTTGCACAACATCCTCCTCTAGTGATCAGACCTCTTCTCCACATCAAGATCGAGTTTCTTCACTCAATACACAAAACCTGTTGTCCACTATGCAAATACCTGGAAGTGCACTACGCATCCTCTGCTCATGCTCCCCATCCCCCATTGGTTTGAAGGTAAATCCTAGTGTATTCCACATATCTTGCACCTACAGACCTATGATCAACAATTAGTTGTTCTCTAGGATGAAACCTTTGATAATGAAGTAAACCCTATCTTTTTTTCTCGTTGTGCAAAGACTACTGACATATTTTAGCCTTTGAAGTTTCCTCATTTTTATTAGTCCCTTTCTTTTATTATTGCACCCACATCATGACTACTCAAGGAAGGAAGAAATATCACAAAGGAGGTAGTGTGCTGAGGTGTGAGCCACAGACTTTAGAGCTAGTGAATTATGATCCAGTGTGTAGGGTTTCATTTGAACAAGTTAGTTACATAAGGTTTTGTGAAAATATCCAGGGTTACAATGCATAGGTGACAAATGAAATCGCCCTCAAATTCAATGGAGTTCAGTCAAGGATTGTTGATTTCACCTTCCAAGTGTCAGAAGAGACAGTGGTTGCAACAACTGAGATTCCAATTCAAGGAGAAAAGTGGTTTAAAGGTATGCACCTTGATCCAGTTTTCTACACCGATTTTCTTAAACCCAAGTACAAGAAACAAAAATTTGGTGCCACCATCCCTAGAGAATGCATACTTGAGAATTATGAGAATTTTTTAAGGTTGGTTCAAAGGTATTTCACTTGTGAGGGAATATTTGATAGGGTATACTAGTATCACATAAGGCTTATGATGCGTTTTACTGGGAAGAACCCTTTTAACCTACCTTTTTACCTATACAGAAGCCTAGGAAAAATGGCAGACAAAGTACAAGCTAGGGATGATCAGATGATGAGAAGTTTGTTTCATTTCACCTTGGTAAAATTGTTAGTGCTCGAAGAAATTAGGAAGGTGAAAAAAGAATGGGACCCCTTCTTGGCCTCAACAAACATCCTTCTAAATCCTAAAGAAGACACCCCCTCACTTGCAGAAAATATGGTTTCTAAACAGTCAAGTGGAAAAGAGATAAGGTCTACAGAACAGAACAAAAGGATGGGAAAGGAGATTGATGACTCACCACCAGACCATCCAGCTAAGAAAAATGGTAGGAGATTATAGTTTGTTGATGAAGTGGAGGAAATACCCAGAGTAACATCCCAACCATGAGATCAGCTTCTAGAAGACCACCTGTACCTTGCATACACAACCTGGTCAACATTCAGCTCAGGAAATACATGAAGATCATGTGAAACCAGAGGATAAATACCAAGTTATCAAAGAGTTTCAAGAGAAACTTAGAGAAGTCAAGCATTTCATATCACAGTCTTTTTAGTACAACAGGGAGATGAAGAGGAAATTGGTTGAAAAGACACCTGACATGCGAACATCAAAAGGTGCATTAGGTCCAAGGAGGCAGCTAGTTCCAAAGATTCTAGAAGTTTTAAAGAGAAAAGAGGTCAAACAGAGTCCTAAAGTGGTAGATATAACTAAAGATACATCTCCAATGACAAGAGACTCAACTAAAAGGATGATTCTAGATGTTAAACTTGCAGAGGTAATACCTGAAAGGGGCCAACATATTGAAAAGGCTCGCACTTCACTTGGAGAAGGTGAGAAAACTGTAAAATGGTTGAACAAGAAGTTGAGAGAGCCCCAAGACCTGATCATTCAGCTCAGGGAGAGTAAATGGGTATCATATCTAAGGTTTTAGAGACACTCTAAGGAGTGTGGGCCAACCATTATAAATTCCTATGAATCACTCACAAATTCTCAATCAAAATTGAGAAGGAATGCATTGTTGTTCAAACAAGTGGGCAATTTGAAAAGGAAAAATATGTCATTAAGAAAGGATAACAGTTCCCTCAAGATAAGAATGAAAGTTGGGAATGAATATAGAGGGAAGTTAGAGTTACTTGCAGAGGTGGATGGAATCTAGGTTCATGACTCCACCATTTTTGTTTTCTGAAGAACCCTTGAAAATACATGAGTTTTGAGTTTTGTTGAAAACTGCATTGTACAAAGTTTGTGTAGCGACCTGGCGCTATGCAAATTCTGCAATCATATTTAAATATGATAAATATTGGGGAATGCTTGGTGTTTGGACCACAATTCATGACTAGCCTCTCAAATTTTGTAGCCGCCATTTGGACGAGTCTTGAAGAAAAAACTAGCTACATTGTGTAAAGTGCACTATGCAAATGCTAAAGGTCACATTTACACAATGCATCACACTAGATGACTAGGAAAGACATATTGGATCCTTTTCAGTTCTCAGATCCCTCCAAGATCCTTCTCCAACTGTACAAGATGACTCATATCATTCTTAAAGTCGAAAATGTGTTGGAGACATTTTTTGTAAAAAGATTTTGTTAAGCATAAATATGGTCTAAACGAATTTGCTATTTTTAGCAAGTGGTATAAAAATTGTCTTATTTTTTATGTAATCAGATCCAAAATCCTAGGATAGAGGGGGAGTTCGACTTCTATATCTTAGTAAGGTAGTTTATCTATATATTGGATCATTTTGAAGGTGCTCATGGTTGGCAGAAACACAAAGGAAAAATCTGATCTGAATATTGTACAAATTTCTGAATTTGAGTGAAATACTAGTGCATATGTCCAAAGATTTTAGATACCAAATATTCTTGTGATGATGACCTGAAGTATGTGTTTATTTTCATGTATGTCCTTCTAGTTTAATTTACCTTTCATCTGCAACTTTTCATATTTTAAATTGTATATCAAAGGGTCTGAAATTCATCTAAATGGTGCTTTATATTCAAACAATTTAAATTTTGTTTTTCTTTCTTAACTCACCATAATTCATCTTTCATGGTGCTGTTATTGTTGTTATATTTTTTCTCTTCCTTCCATCATACCACGACAAGTTAAAAACCTGAAAGTTCATCATCTACCTAGCCTTTGCTTCCTTGAGAGCTCTACCTACTAGACACTATGTTCATTTTCTTTCAAATATGGACTGCATTTCCAAAATAGATCCCTTTCTTCTTGCCAGCAAACCCCATAAGATATTTTCACCTATTCAAAAATCTAGCCACTATTCCTTAAAGAAAATCCATTTTTATAGACCAAGTGACAAGAGAGATCCCTCTCTGAACTGAAAGGCTAGTTTTAGTTTCTGAAGTGGTTTTTTGGTTACCTTTGTGAGTTTCCTCCTCATCCTAGGAAATTTACTTAGTGATAACATGTTGTACTTACATTCATATTTGTACCAAATCCCTTAAACAATCCTCTCCAAAATTTTGAATTAAACTTTGTGTCTCTATCTGAAACAATTTCCTTAGGTACTCCATGCAACCTAATAATTTCCTTCATGTAGATTTCTCCAATATTAGCTAACTTATAAGTCATCTTGTCTCGAATAAAATGTGTAGCCTTTGTAAATTTATCCACCACCACCATTATTGAACCATGTTTCCTTGTTGTCCTCGAAACTTTAGTGATAAAATTAATGGTTACCACTTCTCATTTCCACTTTGGGATTGGAAATGGTTGTAGCAAACCTACTAGGTGTCTATGATCAACTTTCACCCTTTGAAATTCCATGCAATTGACAATGTAATCAACAACATCATTCTTCATTCATAGCCAAAAGTATTGGTTTCTTATTGCTACAATTGTTTTCTAGTAGCCAGAATGTCCAACATATGGAATATCATGTATTTCTTTTCACACCAATTTCCTTAGTTCTTTGGAATTAGGAACATAAATTCTATTTTTATGCATAATTACTCCATCTTATTTCATCTTATATTATTTAAATTTATGCTATAAATTTTTTTTAACCTATAGGTAATGTTGGTTTGTAATAGAAACATCTAAAATTCTTCTCTTTAAATCTAAATTGTGCATACTAATGGTTGTAGAAAGCATGATATGTACCCTTCTTTTGGGTTCATCAACAACTTTATTTTAGTTTCTATTGATATTCTTGATGTCAAATTCATACTCACTTAAAAATTCCAACCATCTTGTTTTCCTACCATTTAAATTTGGTTGTTCAAAAAGATGTTTTATACCATTGTGGTCTGTCCACACTTCAAATATATTCCCCATTAATTAATGCATTCACTTCTCGATGTATGAACGATGGAAGAAAGTTCCAAATCATGTGTGGCATAATTATTCTCATGTTTTTTAATATTTAGGTAATCATAACTAAGGACATGTCCATTTTGAGTGAGGACTACACCAAATCCTTCTTTGCATGCATATGTGCATACCAAAAAAATTTCATTTGGATCAACAATATTCAAAATAGGTGCACTAGTAAGTAAATTTTTCAATAAATGAAAACTTTATTTACACTTTGTTGTTCATTCAAACTTTGTTCCCTTATTCTGTAAAGAACTGATGGGATGAGTAATCTTAGAGAAACTTGATATAAACCTCCTACAGTATTTGGATAATCCCATTAAACATTTGACTTATGAAACATTCTTTGGTGCTCACCATCCTCTAATGGATTCAATCTTCTTTGGATATATTATTATACCTCCCCTTGAAATGATGTTCCTAGAATAGTTTATATTCTCTTGGTAAAAAGCACACTTTCTTAGCTTGGCATATAACTAATGTTCCCTTATAACTTGTAGTACCAATCTCAAGTGATGTTCATGTTCTTCCTCTGACTTGGAATAAATGAGTATGTCATACAAGAATAAAATGAAAAACTTATATAGATAATTTCTAAATACGCCATGCATTAAGAACATAAAGACAACTAGTGCATTGGTCAATCCAAATGGCACCACCATAAACTAATAATTCCCATACCTTGTTCTAAAAGTTGTTTTATTGATGTATTCTTCCTTGATCCTCACCTAATGATATCTTGGTCTAAGATCTATGTTTGAAAATATATTTTATCCTCTTACTTTATCAAAGAGGTCATCAATTCTAGGTAGGGGGTATGTGTTCTTCATAATGGATTTAATTAGCTATATAAAGTCAATACATAGCCTCAATGTTCCATCCTTATTTTCCACAAAGAGTACTAGTGCTCCCTAAGGTGAAACACTTGGGCGTATGTACCTTTTCTTCAATAATTCTTCTAGTTTCATTTGTATTTATTTTAATTATTGTGTACACATTATGTAAGGATCCTTTTATATTGGGGAAACTCTGTGAATTAAATTAATAGAGAAATATATATCCCTCTTTAGTGCTAATATTGGTATTTCTTTGAATACATCCTCAAAATATTGCAATATTAATAAATCTTCAAGACTTGGCCCCTTGGTCTTGTTTGTCTCCTCCACATGAGCTGCATACAATTGACATCCTTTTCTGAAACATCTCTTTATCTCTAAAGATGAAATATCCCTTATATAAATGGGTCTTGGAATTCCTTTCACATTGTTATTGATCTTTGTTTTGGTTCCAGTGGCTAGCTAAACCAAACATGATCTTTCAAGATTAATTTTAATCAAATTAAATCCACCAACTACTTTTGTTGGAATACTGAGGGGCGGGGGGTGAATCAGTATGAGAACTTTTATCACTTTTAACCATTGTATAATTTGATCAACAATATATCATCAATGCATCAATCGGTAGTACATCACAAATGTATAATGAGCACATAATAAGCATCACATCAAATACACAATACACCATAATTTACGTGGAAACCCAAATGAGAGAAAACCATGAAATGATTTCTAATATATCAAAGATTACATTCATTGGAAGAACCAACTTCTTGATTCTCCAACTACAACTAGAAGGAGGCTATAACCCCCTATTTATAGGATCCAACCTGAAGGAAGCTACAACTCCCTGAATTCTATGGCTCCAACCTGAAGGAAGTTCCAACTCCCTATGTTCTTAGACACCAACCGGAAGGAGGCTACAACCACCTTTACTTGTCTTATCCTGCTACCCTGAAATAAAAATGTAGACCAAATTTCAATACCAATACCACTGCCACTACCACTACCACTGCCACTTCCACTGCCACTACCACTTTCACTGTCACTACCACTGTCACTATCACTTTCATTGTCACTTCCTCTACTATTGTCACTGTCTCTGTCTCATCACCTTGTAACTGATCATCAAACAACTAGAACCCGTACCATACCATGCATCAAATGTATACCAACATATATGCATCAATCATGATCAACTACAACATCAATGATAAGAAGCCAATCATATACCATATATCAAATATGAACACAACATGTAGCATATACCATATCATGAATCAGGTATAGACCTATACCATATCATCAAAGGAGAACCAATGCATGTCACTCATCCATATGCCACCATACATCAAATGTATACCTCAAACATAAACAATCATCTCAAATATATTAACCATAACAACCATCCCATGTGTTGAACTAGATATACTAGAATTCCTTACTAAATCATGTGCCCAAGATGTACCTCAATCATGTGTCAAACCCTCATCAATATGCCAAGTATTCCTCAAGCATTTACCACATCATAATCAATCATAACCTTCACAAAAAGTACACATACATACCAATACTTATGTAGCTAAATTGGAACACTGAAATGTTGACCTGTAAGTTATCTTCTATCTTCAGGGACTTGGTACTAGCATTTTCCCCAAATTTTCCTCAGCCTCACAAGACTAAGACATTCTATCTCGCAGGACCTTGCGTGATAGATATAATGCAACCTGCGGGGGTTCCTCATGGTACACTTGTGGTTTGACCCACGGGGAACAACCAAAGTAGGGTTTCCTCAATGAACTTCTCTCTCCTTTATAAAATCGAAACTCCCACACTTGTCTCTTGTTACTACCTCATAGATTACCGTCGCAACCTTAGTCAATATATCACTAGTTCACTAGAATATGTTCAATAGAATGTGTGAGTGAATGTATTTGTGAATGAATCCTTGAGGTGTATTTATAATTTCGTTAGGTAACCTATCTCTTTAAACTTAGGACTTCTAGATTTTTCTTGTTCCAACCATTTTACCCTTTCATTAAAAGCATATAACCAATTAGGGGCTTCTTGACCATTATTCAGGGCTTTCAACTTCCCAAGGCCATAACTCCTCAACCATGAGAAACTATGTGGAATACCACATATCACCAGAAACGACATGACTGTTAAGATATTTAGAAAATTAAGAGTTAGTTAAGATCTACTTGGTATAATGTGTCGTTAGGTAAAAGTGTGTTTCTTAGTGTGTTTCTTTAGTATTCATTTGTAGTTAGGAAATTCAACGGTCACGATATGTTCTTGACATAGAATGATCGGACGGTTCATACTCTCCTCGATATTAATGGCCATTGATATGTGGCTTAACACCCAATTAGTCCATGATATCTATTTAAAGAGAATGGAGGGTCATTTGTCGATGATCGATTGTTAGAAACTCTCTTGTAAACTCTTTGTGTAATATTTTTCTTTTGCATTAATAAACTGCTCCAAGTGGTCATCTTGGTTGGGGCCATGGATGTTTCCCCATAGGGGTTTTACTACGTGAAAACATCGGTGTGTTGATCTTTGATCTGGTTATGTGAGTGGTTACAGAATGTGTTCATCCTCTGTAGGAATACCTGTGTTGTCTAACATGGTATCAGTGCTTGTTTGAAGACCCGCTCCTGTTGTAGATCGAGATCGTGAATTCGATTGCCTCATCTCCATTTTCTATCATTTTCGTACATTTATGGGCTGAGAGGATTGTTCCATTGCATCTGGAGCACTCGTTTCAGTCGAGAACATTTTGCGTTTCACTCGAAAAGGTTTATGTTTTCCCAACATATGGCCATTTCAGTCAAATCCAGAGGTATAAAGCCTCAATACACATTTTTTAAATTTTTGTAGAGTATCATTGTGGTTCTACATATGCTCTTTTCCTCATGCCCCGTGCGATCTCAGAAAATCATAAACATATAGGAAAATGTGCATCTTCCGGGTAAGCTAACCGATATCTAACCCTTGTTGTCATCGAGAAGCAATTTTTGTTTTTGTGTGAAAATAGTTTTTTCTTAGCACGCTCTCCAAGGCCATCAACAACAACAAAAACAAAAACAACACCCCAATCCTCCTCCTAAAAAATACCATATATTTTTCTAGACCATTTGGTTAAAAGTTGTTTTATTAAGTAAGAGGTCTTGAATTCATGTTTCTCTTTTGTTACTTTTTTGAAAAAGTTCATGCTCAAATTGTAAACTGTATTTCACTTCAAGTATAAAAGTGAATCACTATAAGTATCTTTAATATTTTATTTTAGAGTTATTTATTTTGCATGCATCTTTTTTTTGTAAAGTAACTTCATTGTAAAAGTGATCCCCACTTCTCTTTATAAAATTGGGTCACTTCATAAAGCAACTTACATTATCACATGGTCCTTTGGTTAACGTTTATGCCTTTTTTTTTAAAGGCATAACTCTCACATCTGAAGTCCGTTTTTAGTGTTGTTTTTTTTAAAACTGCATAACTTTTCGAGATATTTCCATCCAAATAATCGGTTTCATATTTTAAATCCATATTATCTACATATTTAATATGGATTCTATAAGTAATCTCTTTCTTACTAGCACCAACTACTTCCAATGGAAATCTCATATGGAAGATTTATTAAGAAGTAAAAGCTTGTACCAGATTACCTTGGGAAAGGAAAAAACACCCATTGATGATGATGAGAACTTCAAATGGGATAATATGAGTGATGAATCATGTGGGGGGATGTTAGGATTGTGTCAACATTCCAAATCCTTCAATCCAATCCCAAGTTGTTCTTAAGGGGGGATGTTAGGATATTTAGACACTTAGGAGTTAGTTAATATCTACTTGGTCTAATGTGTCATTAGGTAAAAGTGTGTTTCTTAGTTTGTTTCTTTAGTATGCATTAGTATGAATTTGTAGTTAGGAAATCCAATGGTCACGATATGTTCCCAACATAGAGTGATCCTACGGTTCATACTCTCCTTGATCTTAATGACCATTGATCCATAACTTAACACCCGATTAGTCCATGATATCTATTTACAGAGCATGGAGGGTTATTTGCCGATGATTGATTGTGAGAAAATCTCTTGTAAAATCTCTCTGTAATAAGTTTCTTTTGCATTAATAAACTGCTCCAAGTGGTTGTGTTGGTTGGGGTCGTGGATTTTTCCCCATCAGGGTTTTACCACATGAAAACATCGGTGTTTTGATATTTGATCTAGTTATGTGAGTGGTTACTGAAGGTGTTCATCGTCTTTTGGAATACATGTGTTGGAGAACATGGTATCAGAGCTTATTTGAAGACCCTTTCATGTTGTAGATTGAGATCGTGAAATTGGTTGTCTCATATACATTTTTTGTCATTTTTCATACATTTCTGGGCTAAGAGGATTATTCCATTGCATATGGAGTGCTCGTTTTAGTTAGGAACACTTTTCGTTTCACTCAAAAAGGTTTATGTTTTCCCAAGATACGACCATTTCAGTCAGATCCAGAGGTAGAAAGTCTGAATACGCATTTTAAATTTTTTTGCAGAGTATCATTTTGGTTTTATTTTGGTTTTGTATTATTTATTTCCAAGTTTTTACTCCTTTATATCTGCGTATTATTTTTTCCCCATTCCCTGTGCGATCTTGGGAAATCAAAAACAAATAGGAAAAGGTGCATCTTCCGGGTAAACTAACCGAGATTTAACCCTTGTTGTCATCGAGAAGAGAAATTTTTTCTTGTGTGAAAAGAGTTTTTTTTAGCACACTCTCCAAGACTATCATCATCATCATCATCAAAAACAACAACAACAAAAACAAAAACAACAACCCCAATCCTCTTCCTAAAAAATACAATATGGTTTGCTAGACCATTTGGTTAAAAGTTGTCTTATTAGTCCCTGTTGTAGGCATAGAGGGACTATAGTGATCGATAATTCGTTGACCTCCTATTACATTGTCTATTGACCAAAAATATTTCCATATTATCTATTGTTGGAACCAGGGAACTAAAAACATCGATTTTTATATAATTAAAAGTGCCATATTTGTCATGATCTGATTGGACAACGGATTGGAGGTCTTATTGTCGGGTTTGTTATTCCCAATGTTATATATGTTGTCATATCCAAAGTATTTCATCGTATATTGTTTGTTTCAATCATATATTTTCTTATGCATTGATCGAAGGTGGATTAATGCTAGCATTAGTTTGAATTTTTTCTTTAGCGTTTTCTGCTAGATAGAATACATTTTCTAGCATATTACTATGTGTGATTTTTTCTTTATTCTTGCGTGTTTCGAGAGAAGAGGCCTGCCACACTACATTTTTTTCTTAAATGTTTGCACAGGACTACGCCCTTCGAAAGTTTTGACATTCTTAAGTGTTTACCTAACAGGTTTGGCAGTCTTAAATGTTTATTGTACAAAGGCATTGCAATACAGTTTCGTTCCATTTTTTTTATGGTGTTGTTTGCAGTGAAATTGTGTTGAATATTTCTCTATCGGTATCAGTGGTTCAGTGGTCAATGCTTGTTTTTTCGTTCATTCCATGATCCTTGTTCTTGTTTGATTCAACTTTGCAAAATTGAGGTCCTATAGTTGCAGTTGGACCTCTTCGTGGTTGTCACTGGTTTGTTGTTCTTCAACTTTGCAAATTATTGGACCTATTGTTGTGGTTTGTAGTTTTTGGGGCTGAGTTGTTGCCATCCCTCGTTGACGAGTAAGTTTCCATGCCATCGTTTCATTGGTATTTTTCAATGGTGGGATTCCTTGCCTCGAAATTATATTGCATACCATCTATTAGCGATTATTTTTGTCATTAGGTGTAGAAGCACCCAGGTCTATAGATTGCACACGAAGTGCCCAAGCACAGCACAGGAGAATCCCTGTTTTTCCAAGTAGCAGGTCAAGCGAGCGGGAAAAATGTCGTCGGAAGCATTCAAGATCCATCCACGAAGCAGATCAATAGTCATCGGGATCTCGAGGCTACCAAGCTACCCGACATATAGCACCAAGGAAAGCTCCTATATTTCAAGGCTGAATTTGGGTCATCCGATCTAGTGGTGCATGGCGCAGGATCCAGCCACACTGGCATATTGACATTCGGGAATTCAAGGGGTAAAATTCTCCGTCTCTTCACCTTTCGAAACCCTGAACCCTGAAATGTCGATAGTGCCCAGGACCAGGCCCGTGGTTTTGGCATCTGGTCGTAAAGGAACAGGTTTGGAGGAGGGGCGCTTATGTTTATGGAAAAGTCTTAGCCATTCATCCTAAGGACGCATGTCGCAATATCTGACTACATCAGCGTTTCGGCAATCGAGAATTCATGGGGTGAGAGTTTCGTGTTGTTCAACATCGCGAAACCCTGAACCCTGATAGAACTGAAAGCATAGAAGATGGGGCCCACAACATCACGAAGCACTTTCAGTTGTCCATTCAAAGGGGACGCCTGGTGACAAGCTAAGCCATCTCGGCGTTTCGCCCGTCGCAACTCCAAGGTCCAAAAAAGCAACTCTGTTATGTTCCAATGCACGAGATGCCAGGAGAATCCCGGACCCAGGCCCACAGCGATGTGAGGTGAGTTCAAAACCATCAGATATCAGAGGGACGCATGGCACCAGATTAATCCGTCTCGGCATACTGCTCATCGCGATTTCAATCAGCAAATATTATCCCTTTCATATGCGTGAATGTCGAAAGCACATGGTCACAACCCATGTTCACTTGGGAAGAGGAAGGAGCTGCATAAAGAAGGCCAAAGGCGCCGAGTTCAGTTGCAGAGGGGATCATCGCGATCTTCAGGCACCATCAGACCCGATATTAATACTATTTATAGTATTGAAGTAAATGAAAGCAAGAGCGGGTGGTTGAAACCTCCTTTCGTTCATTAAGTAAGGGGAATGGAGGGTCTAGCGAGCCATCCTCTCGTAGAGGTCCTATGTACCAATTTTCTCAATGACGCTGTGTCGAAGTCCTTAATTCGACAAAGAAGTCTGTGCACGTTAGCTGAGAACTTAATGGCTTAGCTACGCTCCTTACAGGAGCCATGCTTAGTTAAGGTGACATTTAAAGGAAGATATCAGTATGAGTTTGACTGAAGGGATGCCAAGCCTTGGATGACTGGGCACGCCTCGGTGAGGTGAATTTTCCTGAGTATATAGACTCAAGCCTTGTATTTTGTAAGTATAGATGGTTGAGCTAGGCTCCCGGTTGTAAAAACTCTAATGAAGTATTGTTTTCTGGTTATTTCTGGACTCTTGAGACTTCTTGCCTGATGGATGTTAGTTCTTTCCATGTCTTTGTTTACATTGTATTAGAGAAACTCAGAATTGGAGGATCCAGTCGAGTTGCGCTATTGTAGGATGATGTAGGTTGGATCAATACACAGTCGTAGCGTCTCTAATCGGTTCCTGTGATTTCCTTAATGCTGAATGACTTGGAATTGGAGGATCCAGTCAAGTCACGCTTCAGCTCCTTGAAGCCTTGGACCAAGAGGATCTTGGCTTCTGAGTTTTTCTTCTTCAAGCTTCTAAAGGCCTGTTGCCTGAGGCAGTCTTGCTCACCCTTCTCACAAGTCTTCCACCTGTTCACCCTTTAATCAACTCCCTTACTGAAGTTAGATCAAGACCTTTTTTGTTCCTTACATACCAGACCCAGTCCCTAAGTTGGAGTGATATCTCCTTGAGTCTCTACCCATTTGATCACCCATTTATCAAATCGTGACATAAACTGATGGGCGTCGGGCTCTGCTCCTGCTGCAATCCAAGGGTGACTTCCGTTGCCAGCACCATATTTCTCTATGCTCTTAATTTTTGTTCTTGGAAACCATGCATCTTCATATGCTGGCTGCCACATCCATAGCTATTTCGAAAATTGCAATGCAGAGGGGTTTTCGAAAATTAGTTTGGAGCTATCAGTAGAGGGAACCATCCACTAGGATGTAGACGCAGGGAGTGATTTTATTTTGTGGATTGGAAAACTACGTCTATTTGTTGCCTTTGTCCTATCCTTTGTATTTTGCAGAACATTTTTCTGGCTCTAAGAATCTTGTAGGATGCATGCCATGAATAGGTTCAAATCGATCTTTCTACTGAGTAAATTTATGGTGTTATTTATTTTCATTGTTTCTTTTTGTTTGGTTCACTTTCCAGTGTGTCTTTGTTTTCTTCTCATATGCTATGGGGACTAGGGGGGATTTAAGTTGACAAGAATAAAGTTGAAAGATACATACAGGGATTGGTACCCAGTTATGCGCTTGTAGTTTTCTTATTTTTCTTTCGTTTTTTTTTCCTACTTCTATTCTTTTTTTCCCCTTTTCTTTGTTTTCATGCAAATTGAAAGTATCTAACAAACAGCTTCAAAATGACAGTTCAAAAGATGAAATAAGTAATAGATGTTGATTCATATGAAATAGATACACACTCCATTATACATGACATCATTGATGAGGTTTTTCATAGAAATGGGATTTTTAGACTGGATGCATTCTCGTATACTGTAGGGGATTTCCTTTTCGATGCATTTCAGGTTCTACTGCATTTCCACTGCATTTCCACTATTCCATGATTGACCTGTGCAATGGATTGATAGATTATTTCCTGGGATGTTTAAAAAATTGGGACGCTGAGGCAATGGAGTCATATGAATATGAACTGGAATCTGATTTTCTTCGGCAGTTGCATGGAATACATGATGTCCAAACGTATTTTTCAAATATGTGGTTGTATGCATCTCCAATTCTACCTGCACATGAGAGGGGACTTTGGGGAGATACATTTTGTATACGGTGGCTATCTAAGTGGCTCAATATATTAGTTGGAATATGGTCATTGAAGAGAAAAACAAGATATCTACTATTCAACAAAATTGCATCTGACAATCCATATTGCTTCTTGTTCCATGATGTCAATGTTATTAGTGGTCATTATGAACCACTACTGTACAGAAAAATGTCCATATGCAATGTTGAAGAAGCTCATATTTACTTGTCCCTCATTTGCAAAGACCTTGAATCGTAGTGGAAACGGATTATGCTTCGCATAGATTGCCATGGTTTACAGCTAGCAACAAATGTTGTGTCTAGATGTGGAGATAGTCTGTTCAATGCAATTTGTTGTTTGGTAGTAGCAGAGTTCGATGTGCATTCGTTGTGGATTTACACTGTACAGTACTTTTACAATGCAATTATAGGTGGCAGCCAACAAGCTTTTAGGTGCTTGCATGAGCACCTTTCGCCATATCTCCTACAAGATATGTCGGCAATTGGAAGTTGGCAATAATACCTTGTAAACATGGTGCTTCCATATGAAAAAGGGAATGTGTAGAGTTGCAGATTCTTTTTTCAATGGTTGTCTATAATTTTCAGAGTAAATATCTAGGTTTGGTCAGCCTTTCCAGATGGCACTGTCCATTCCTAGTCTATTGATTCAAATTACGATCGAACAATTAACATCTTCTCGTTGAAAACAAATACAAAACATATCCATTATGAACCTTTTCTTGGACATATCAGTGGTTCAAGGTTGAATGTCCATGCCATCTAAACCACATCGAATCTACATATGCATTGAATGCTTTTTAGTGAGAATGAAACCCATCCCGATTGCAATATGGCCATACAGGGCTTGAAGAAAAAATCCATGTGTGAAATTCATCACAGTTGTGATGAGGCCATACAGGGCTTAAACAAAAAATGTGGAGTAAGTTATCACAACCTGAAAAATGTTATGCGTAAAATTTGTCCCAGTTGTGATGAGGCCATACACCCCTTAAACAAAAAAAGTACACTAAGTTATGACAACCTAAATCAAAGTAAAATTCATCCCAGTTTCCATCAGGTCATCGTGCCCTTGGACAAGAAACGTAGAGTAAGTTACCACAAATTGAAAAAGGTCATGCACAAGATAAAAAAATACACTGCTATGCTTCCTTTTAGAGAGAAACTCACATATCACAATCTAAAGAAATTTGTTTGTGCACAACAGAACATAAATAGGTACGTTCGCATATCCCATAATGGTCATGCAAATATCACATTTCATGGCCTAGAAGCAACACCATGCACTACTACCAATGAAAAATAGCAAACACTTTCTACTCATACTTCCCTATGAAAGAAAAATGCAAGACAAACATACATGAAACAAATTAAAGACACTCCTTCCATTGCATGTGCAATTTGTGAACAATTGAATTTCTCAAAAAACAGTAAGTCTTTCATGCTTGAGTTGCAAGAAGAATAGATCCTCTTGATAGCACATGATAAACCATTTTCCATTGGCAAAATTTGTCTTCCATGCAAACGGTCGCTTGAAAATGGAAAACTGCCACAATTTGCAACCCTTGAGCAAATAAGATGTAATACAACACTACCAGATGTAAGTGCACTTAGGGAACTTGAGGAGAGACTTGTGTCTCTGCGAATTGCATTTGCACAAATCAATCCTTGGGGCTATAAATGACCCTAGATGGGCTTAACAGGATCAATTATTAATGTGCTTGTTCAACTAGATGTTGTGCAAAAATCCTTGCCACAATTCATTAGCGATATAATGACAATTGTTGTGGCTCTCAAAATATGCTTGCAATACAAAATTTCCTATCAGATAGGAAAAGTGCATGTGCATACTGTTATGAAATCATTAAAGGAATTATGTTCCAGGGCCTTGTACAAAGCATAGAACATTTGTATAAATGAGAACTGGAACAATGTTCTTGCAGAAGAGGATGCCAACTCTCCAGAGACTCTCAAAAATGTTAGCGAATTTGATACAAGTGATGAATCAGAGAATGAAACAGCTACTGAGACATTGGTCCATGGATTCATTGATTCACAGTGCATTCGTGACTTACAAGACAAGATTGTCGAAATTCCACCTGCTGAGGGGCAACGTCCACTTGGAATATTCAAGGAAAAATTCATTGAGGAAATGAAATTTCCAACACTCTTCTATGGATATCCACATGCCATTGACATTACATAATGATTCAGTTATCATAAAATAGTCCGATGGGAGATGCTACATTCAAGCAGTGACTTCTCTTGTCACATAACAAATTTGTTTTTCAAAACAATGGGCATAATAATAGAGCAAGTTCTCTCCTGCATGTGAGTCCGAATAAGAAAAGGTCAGCTACAAGGAAGAAATTTTTTGGCCAAGGATGTCAAGTACAAAGTAAACCTAGAAAAAATTCTGAAATCTGATATAGGATACATAGATTTCAAAAACATTCGCACCTCTCCTGACTATTTTCAACAAAACAAAAAAAAACTATTTTTGCAATGATCCGGCAATTGGGTCGGCCAACATTTTTCATCACATTCACAAGTGCAAAGCATTGTTGGGATCCATTGGTAGCTTCCATATCTGACCTGCATAGGAACAGGAAACGTAAAAAAAAAATGATACATTGGAAAACAATCACATTGACTATCTCATAAGAAAAGACCCAACGACATGTACTCGCTACTATAGACATAGAATAAATGCTTTGAGAAAATTGATATGCCATGATGAAATTTTTTTCGGAAAAATATCGGACTACCTTTTTCTAACTGAATTCCATAATAGGGGAAATGAACATGACCATGCACTGTTGTGGATACAGGGTGCACCATTCTATGGAGCTAACAACAACTCATAGATCGAACAATTTGTGGAGAAATACATAACATGCAACATAGATCATTTGGATCCAGAACTTGCTAAAGTTCATAGAAATTACCATACAAGAAGTTGTAGAAAATGAAAAAACTCGCATTGTAGATATAACTTTCCCGTGCCACCAATGAGAGCTACAAGAATCATAGAGCCACTTAGTTTAGAGGACAATGTTGTTGTTAAGAAATCTAAATCATTGTTCACATTTATAGAACAAGGAGAATTTAACGAGCTGATGAGCTTCGATGCGTTCTTGACATAGCTAAATCTATTAGAAGATGAGTACATCAAAGCCATACAATGTACGCTTAAGCAACCAATAGTTTTCCTTAAACGAAAACTTTCCCATATTTGGAACAATAGTTTCTCCAAGGACATGCCAGTTATGTGGAAAGCAAATACAAATGCACAGTACGTGCTCAATGCATATGTTGCAGCGTCCTAATGTACCTCGTATATGAAAAAGGTTGACAAATCTATGACAAGTGCATTCAGAAGAATACACAAAGAACATGAAAGAAGTCATATTGATGCCATACAAATGATATGCACACTTGGCGACACATTGCTTAATCTTCAACAAATGTTTGCTCAGCAAGAAGTTCACATTGCACTTTCCTTTCCCCTCACTTGTAGTTCAAGAAAATGTGTCTTCATAAACACATCTCCACTTGAAAAACACACATTTGTGCTTAAACCATCGGTTTTGCTAGAACAAGAGCCTGACAATTCAAAAGACATTCTATGTCGTTTTATTGTTGATTATTACCTTCAGCGTCCATCTCCTATTAGGCATATCTGTTTAGAAGAATTCGTATCACATTACAAAAAAAATGGTGCACCCATATCAAAAAGAAAAAAACCCTCTATGATACGGTTTGTTAAATACAATAAACATTCTGACTATGAAAACTATTGTAGAGAAAAATTGTTGATGTACATTCCGTTCGATGAAAACGAAGAGACATTAAAACATAACTTCTCTACATGGGAGGCTGCATATGTTGCCTTTGAGACTATAGTGCACATCAATGAAGCTAGATTTACCTACAATGTTAATCCAACATGGGGTGATCTAGAAATTGCAGTTAATGAGCTAGAAAACCCTGACAATCCTAATGAGACATTCAAAAACTGAAAAACAACCAGAACTCCTTGTGAGTCCTATGACTTACAAGCAGATTTTCCTCATCCTCTAGCAGGTGGAGGTGAAAAATGTATCAATCTTGGTTTTCGTGTCACAAAACATCCTTTCCTAATTGAAAATAATGAATACCATAGAATAAGACATCTATTGAATCGATAACAACAAACAATTGTAAAGGACATTACTCTTAAAAAATGCTTGAACATGGACACTCATGTGCACTTGTTCCTTATAGGCAGAGAAGGAACAAGCAAGACATTCACAATGATAGCACTATTCCAAATGCTTATACGAATCTATGATTCAAAAAATTCCTCTGATCCTATGAAACCAAAGGGCCTAATAGTTGTATACACAGGAAAAGATGCATATAATGCAGGTGGAACAATAGTCCATACTGCATTTTTAATGCCTTTTAACAGGTCACAATTTCTTCCACTTAGCAAGGAAATGTTGGATACATTGTCTAAGTTTTATGAGGAACTCCAACTTGTATTTATAGATGAAGCATCTTTGATTGGAAGTCTTTTCTTGTATTCCATTGACAGCTGACTAAGAAGCATAAAACATGTGTACACCAAATACTTTGGAAACATTGACATGATATTTTGTGGGGATCTTTACCAGGCACAACCCATCCAAGATTCGTTGATATTTTAACAATATACCATTAACATGGAAACAGTGACGTATGACTTATGGAGAGACAATATTAAATTCTTTGAATTTCATACTAAAATGCGCTAGACAGATGAAACATTCATTTCAATTCTGAATAGAATGCAGAAAAACAACCAAAGATATGATGACTTAACATATATCAATTCGAGGTGCTTGTGGCCTGCACCAACAGACCCAATGTTCCCTTACATGTTATACAAAAATAAGGATGTTGCAATGCATAACATCCATATGCTATCGCCCATGCCTGGTGATGATATCATCATCAATTCAATTGACCTGGAAGAAGACAACCATGGAAATGTGACATGTCATGAACATACAACCACTCTACCTTTGCAGCTTGTCCTCAAACTAGAAATGTTGGTTGAAATATATTCCTGTTACTATGATTCACAGGATGGCTTGGTCAATGGTGCAGATGGAATACTCAAAGGCTATACGAAAACAAAAAAACTTGATGTCCTTTGGATTAAGTTCCATGAACCGCATATAGGCAAGCAACAAGAAAGCAAGTTGTCTTATCTATATAATTCAAACATTGGAAGAGATTGGACACCTATTTGTGAATATCAAAGCCAATATTGACATCAGCAAAGATAGGTCGACTAAAAATTCAAAAAAAAAAATCGAATAAACTTGCATGTGCACGTACAGTCCACAGATCACAGGGAATAACACTTGATAATGTTGCATTTCAACCTACTGGAATTAGAATACATGGACTTGTATACACAGCATTATCCCATGTCAAAAGCATAGACTCCTTGTATTTAATAAGTCCTCTTACAAAAGATAACTTCAAAGTCAAACAAAAAATTGCTATTGAAATGGAATGACTCAGGACCACTGCAAAATGGAAACTGCACTGTGATTACCAATTCATACAAACAAATTCATCTGTATCAATTCTCTCGCCTAACACATGCAGCTTAAATGCACACATGGATGATATACTCAATGACTATGATACAATGCAATCCGATATTCTATGCTTGCAGGAAACATACATGGCATTATGCATACAGAACAAAGAATTCCCAAATCATAATTTCATATTAAGTTACATTACACATGGGGTGAACATAGTTACCAACTTAATGAGAACTATGACCTCAAAATGAGAACTCTGGCCCAAAAAACCCATATTTTTGCATTAAAAAACATCAAAATCAACCCCCAAATCAAAAAGTGGTGCTACCGGTAGCACCATTTTTTAAAATGGGGTGAAAATTACAACATTTTTCAAACATGGGCTTCAAAACTTAGACAGTAGCTCAGAAAAACCTTAAAATCAACACCTAAAAACAAATAAGATGTTTTTGAATTTTTTTTTTCTTTTCAAAACGTTAAATTTTGAGATCGTTTTAAATCGTATTTTTATCACTTGGTACCATTAAAACCAAAACCTCAAAATCAACCATCAAATTGAAAAGTATTGTTACCGGTAGCACCCATTTTAAAATTGGGTATGAAAATGACACATTTTTATAATGTGGTAAAAGAACTCATAATTACTATAAACAAAATCATAAAAGAAACCCTTAAATGTTTACT
>JZKD02S0367243.1:292270-312257 GCA_000966675.3 Picea glauca
AATCGTAACTTCGAAAAAGTAAATGGTAAAAAACATTTTTAAAATTGAAAGAAGCATGAAAAAAAGACTAAAAACGGAGTTGAATAAAAACAAAATATACATATATTTAGAAAAAATTGAAAATAGATGAAAAATGAGCATTTAAAAAAATAAAGTGGAAACATTGGGGATCGAAAAATTGAAAATATCAAAAATCATCTAAAAACGGAGAGGGGGTGCTACCGGTAGCACCCTTTTTAAAAATGAGGTAAAAAATTGGACCCCCCAAAAAATGAGAACTCTAGAGAGTTCTCATTAAGTTGGTAACTATGTCGGTGATGATATTGGTGAAAAAACATGTACCAATTTTGGAGCATATAGATATCGAAGAAAATAATGTTGAGGTGGTGCTTGCAAAAGTTTTTTTCCATGAAACAAAAATTGCGATATTGAATCTGTATGTTGCTCCCCATGCAATATTCTCCAACATAGTAGATGTTATTTCCAATGCATTGGGCCATTTCCATATAAACAGACCCATTTTTCTTGTAGGAGACTTCAATATTGACACACTACAAAAGAATGACAGAACAAAACAATTGGAAAACTGCATGTGCAAACATAGTCTCAGTTTTCTTTTGCACAACACAAGTCATCTGCAAAACACACTTATTGACCATGTGTGGTCGAATGTGCCCATTCCTCAATACAGTATGTTTATCTTAGACACATATTGATCTGATCATGATACAATTTGTATTGCACTTGAATTATGAGATATACATCAAAAAATTTGCAAAGGCATATTTCTATATTTCAAAGCATATTTGTATAGCTTGTTGCTAAATAATAATAATAATAATTATCCATCTTCTTGGTTTTCCCTGATTTGTACACATACTGGTATGGTCACCATACAGTTGGTGTTGTACTTGAATTATAAAATATGCATTATGCAAAAGAAACAAAAAAAGTACATCCTTCTAAAAACTATCTATTACTCTATTTATCTTATTCTATTTTTTTTAGTATATGTACATAGTACTTGCCTTTGTCTTTACATGTTAACTTGTGTTCATATTCCTTTTGTTTTCTACTTTTGTTCATAGAAATAAATCATAAAACTAGACGCCACAAAGAACTCCTAACTAGAGATGTAGAGGAATCCATGCAAAGGTGTGGTTTTTCTGGCCGTGTTCCATATTAAATAGTTTTTTGTTTACTCTGACTCTATTTGTTGAACTGGTTTGCAGGTGTGTGTTTTTTTTTTTCTTCTGCCTCCTTCGACACTCCATATCTTCCTCTACATTCACTTGTCTTTGTGTGTGTAATACATATTCAATGTTGATCTCACCAGTGTTGGACTTCGTCTTTCAATTTGTATATCGCAGAACTCTGAATGTTGTTTGGAGGACACAGAACAATAGAAGTACAATGTTGAGCTAGTCAGCCCGCCAGCCCGCTTGTCAATTGGTATATCGCGTAACTCTGGCTGCTATTTGCAGGACATGGAACATTAGAGGCCCAATTTAGATCCCGCCAGCCCACAATTCTGCGATCCAAAAAAGTGGCTAAGTATGGAATAAGGGATTTGTACATGCTCTATAACATGTCATGTCCTTACTTTATTAAAGTACATATTTAGTATGTATTGCTCATTTCTCGGAACCCACCAGCCCTAGAGTCCATCTCTCAATTTCTATATCGAGGAACATAATATAAGTACAATGTTGAACTAGCCATCCCACAAGTCTTCTTGTCAATTTGTATATCACGCAACTCTGGGTGCTATTTGCAGGACATGGAATATTAGAGGCCCAGTTTAGAGCCCGCTAGCCCACAAGTCCGCGATCCAATAGAAGTGCAATGTTGAGCCAGCCAGCCCATAATTCCACTTGTCAATTTGTATATCACGCAACTTTGGGTGCTATTTGAAGGACACAGAACATTAGAGGCCCAATTTACAACACGCCATCCCACAAGTCCGTGATCCAAAAAAGTGGCTAAGTATGGAATAAGGGATCTATACATATTTACTATGTATTTTTCGTTTCTGGGAGCCCACCAACCCTGGAGTCCATCTGTCAATTTCTATATCGTGGAAATTAGTAGAGGTACAATGCAATGCCAACCAACCTGCAAATCCACGTGTCATTTGTATATAATGGAATTGTGGGTGTTATTTGTAAAGAACGGAACAATAGAGGATTGTTTTTTAGCCCGCCAGCCCAAGAACCCACGACCCAAAAAGTGTAAATGCTCTATAAAATCTCGGCCACCCCGCACGTCCACTTGTCAATTTGTATATCATGGAACTCTGGGTGTTATTTGTAGGACACGGAACAATAAACGCCTATTTTTTGAGCCCACCAGCCCGAGAACCCACGATCCACAAAGTGGGAAAGTATGGGATGTGATATTCGTACATTCTCTATAAAATCTCATGTCCATACTTTATAAAGGTACATATTTAGTTTTTCCTAGTTTGTACACATACTGGTCTGGTCACCACACAGGTTTTGTTGCACATGGATTATGGAATATGCACTACGAGTCCAACTGAGCCCTTTCGTTTCCTTAACCAAGTTTATGCATGCGGATTCCTCAGTATGCGTTATCGAACTCTTGTTCCCCATGTTCTGAGTGTGCATCTTGCATCCAAAGCTTGGTAATCCATGTCTATGCTTGCGGGTTCCCAGATGACAGAGTGGAAGATTTCATGTCCATCTATATCTCTACATCATGAGTCCAACCGAACGTCGTTCGTTTTCACAGTTCCCGATTTTTATGACCATGGTGTCCTTTGTGGGTGCCATCCATCTCTCATGCCTTGTGTGCGCGGTATACATATTGCGCCCAAAACTTTGGTGATCTACAATTGGACCCAGACTCGAAGGTTGCAACTCATTTGCTAATTTTATTTAAGTAAATTGTACAATATCAATATTTATTATTAATAATTTAGTACTTGAAAATAATGTTTTTAGATAATGTTAGTTATATAACATATATGTTATATGTTATACATGTAGACAATCGCAATCTTGAACCCTCTAGTCCTAGAGTCCATCTGTTAATTTTTGTATCATGGAACTTCCAGTGCTACGTGGAGGACACGAAACAATAGAAGTGAAATGTTGAGTGAGCCAGCCTAATGTCTGCCTGTCAATTTGTATATCGCAGAACTCTAGGTGATATTTGTAGGACACAAAATAATAGAGAGCCAATTTTCAGCCTACCAGGCCGAGAACCTGCAGTCCAAAAAGTGGCTAAGTATGGAATGAGGGATCTGTGCATGCTCTATAAAATCTGATATCCATAGTTTATAAAAGTACATATTTACGATGGATTACTCGTTCCTCAAAAAATTTCTAGGTCCAGAACTAGTGGATACACTTGTTCAGATTTCCAATTACTTTTATATTTCCAGCTCGACCGTCCTCTTGCCCATTTCATATTGTACAAATTACATGTAATGTGTATTACATATTACATGTAATGTCTAATACATATTCAATTTTGAGCCTGCCACTCGTGGAGTCCATCTGTCAATTTTGAGCCCACCAGCCCACTAACCTATGATACATATTACATGTAATGTGTAATACATATTCAATTCCGTCTGTGGATTTTTATATCGTGGAACTCTGAATGTTGTTTGGAAGACACGGGACAATAGAAGTGCAATGTCGAGTCATCCATCCTGCAAGTCTGTGATCCAAAAAAGTGGCTAAGTATGGAATAAGGGATCTGTACATACTCTATAAAATGTCATGTTCCTATTTTATAAAAGTACATATAATAGAAGTGCAATGTTGAGAGATCCAACCCGATGTTCGACTATCAATTTGTATATAACAGAAATCTAGGTACTATTTGTAGGACACGGAACAATAGAGACCCAATTTTTAGCCCACCAGGACGAGAACTCGCAATCCAAAAAGTGGCTAAGTATGAAATGAGGGATCCATGCATGCTCTATAAAATATGATATCCATACTTTATAAAAGTACATATTTACTATGGATTACTCGTTCCTCAGAAAATTTCTAGGTTCGGAACTGGCGGATACACGTGTTCATATTTCCAATTACTTTTATATTGCCAGCCCGATTGTCCGCTTGCCCATTTCATATTGTACATATTACATGTAATGTCTAATACATATTCAATTTTGAGCCCACCACTCATGGAGTCCGTCTGTCAATTTAGAGCTCGCCAACCCGATAACCTGCGATACATATTACATGTAATGTGTAATACATATTCAATTCTGTCTATGGATTTGTATATCGCATAACGTTGAATGTTGTTTGGAGGACACACAACAATAGAAGTGCAATGTTGACCCAGCTAGCCCGCAAGTCCGCGATCCAAAAAAGTGGCTAAGTATGGAATAAGGGATCTGTACATACTCTATCAAATGCCATGTCCATAGTTTATAAAAGTACATATTTAGTATGTATTGCTCTTTTCTCGGAGCCCACTAGCGCTGGAGTCCATCTATGAATTTATATATCACGAAACTCAATAGAAGTACAATGTTGAGCTAGCCAACTCGCAAGTCTGCTTGTAAATTTGTATATCCTGAAATTCTGGGTGTTATTTGTAATGCAAGAAATAGTAGAGGCCTATTTTTTTACCTTGCCATCCTGAGAACCCACGTTCCAAAATGTGTACATGCTCTATAAAATCTCAGCCAGACTGCAAGTCCGCCTATCAATTTGTATATCGTGGAAATCTGAGTACTATTTGTAGGACACGGAACAATAGAAGCATGTTTTTTAGCCCAACAGCCCAAGAACCCGCGATCCACAAAGTGGCCAAGTTTGGAATGCGATATCCGTACATGCTCTATAAAATCTCATGCCCATACTTTATAAAGGTACATATTTTTTTCCCCTTCTTTGTACACATACTGGTCTGGTCATGACACAGTTGGTGTTGCACATGAATTATGAAATATGCAATAGGAGTCTGACCGACCGCTTTCATTTCCTTAGCAAATTTTATGCTCGTGGGTTCCCCGCTACGCATTATTGAACTCTTATTCCCCGTGTTTCGAGTGTACATATTGCATCCAAAACTTGGGTAATCCATGGCTATGCTCGTGGGTTCCCAGATAGCAGAGTGCCTATTTCATGTCTATCTATATCTCTACATCATGAGTTCAACTAACTGCCATTCGTTTTCATAGTTCACGAATTTTATGGCCGCGGGTTCCTTTGTGGGAGTTATCCATCTCTCAAGCCCTATGTACCTGGTATACATCTTGCATCCAAAACTTCAGCAATCTACAATTGGACCCGAACTCAAAGCTTACCAGTCATTTGATAACTTTGTTTAATTAAATTGTAGAATATCAATATTTAATATTAATAATTTAGTACTTGAAAGTAATGTTTTTAGATAATGTTTATATATATATATGTGTGTGTGTGTGTGTGTGTGTGTCTTGTTTCTAAATCTTTAATTCTAGTAGCCCATCATGTAGGCACCGTGTGAATTTTCATTGATGGGCACAAGGCTTGAGAAGATATACCATTAATGCGCACTAAACCAGTATTTGTGGAGGCTTTTGTTATCCCTTCCCATTGTTCATTTCAAATACCATGGAATTTCATTTTCACGCCGTCATCTTGGTTCATTCACAAAACCTCCAATCCTTAAATGTTCTTCATCATAACCACCACCTTCGCACTTCTAAGTATGCAATAATTAAGATTTACTTCTAACAGCTCACCATACAACACGCATAGAGATTGTCATTAATGAGCGAAGAGCTCGAGGAGATTTTCCATTCATATGCATTGAACCAACATTTATGGGGGGTTATATTATCCCCTCCATTTGTTCATTTGAGGCAGTGCCTGGAGAAAAACCACATTTTCATAAACTATTGGCAGCACCTCCACAACAGTTTTGTAGAGATACAGTGAACATCTTCGGACCTGGGGACCAGAACCACCACAGTAACAAAGCATTGCTCCAACAACCTGCCACAGTAACAAGGCATTGCTCCAACAACCTACCATAGTAACAATGCAACCCAAAGTTCTTCAAATGGATGAGGTTCATCCTAAAATTGATAGTTCTCACAAGCTTCCTATGGAGAACAAGGGAAAAAGAATTGTAGGGGAGGTGGACGAGCCCGAAATTGAGAGTGAAAACATGGATCTTGACGCTGATCTGGATAGCATATTTTGCAACCTTGATCAGCTAGGAGAAACGATTCACCATAGCTACCCAATGGAAATAGTTGATGCCAAAAAAATTTACGAAGATAAATCCTTTGTATTCCAGAGTGTTGTTTTT
Source organism: Picea glauca (assembly GCA_000966675.3). Classification (NCBI taxonomy): domain Eukaryota; kingdom Viridiplantae; phylum Streptophyta; class Pinopsida; order Pinales; family Pinaceae; genus Picea; species Picea glauca. Next base: position 298,565 of record JZKD02S0367243.1, read on the forward strand.
TAAAGCAAATCTAAAAATTTAATTATTGAAAAAAGAGATGTAAAAAATAAGAAAAGAAAACATCATTCAGAACTTGACCTTGCCAATATGCAGGCATCCAAAATATATTAACTTCACATGGCAACCAGAGATGCTCTTCATGAATCCATTGGATTCATTGAGGCCAAGAATGTCAGACTAAAGGACCGGATCAAGGAATTAGTGGAAGCTTTGTTTCATATGCCATTGCTTGGCATTTATTTGATAATAGCCATTCCTGCAATTCCTTGTACCCTTGCAGCAAATCCAAAAGGCTTCTCCACCTTCCTCGCATTGTGTAGAGGATACGTGGAGAAAAATATCAACAAAAGAATGGAACTAATTACTAAGGCCTGGGAAACATCACAAAATATGGAATCCCTAGGAAGTAGGGCACATAAATTGCTCGAAATTCTCTAGACAGATTTAAAAAATGAAGAAACTTTCTATTTTCACACGGCCATCCCTTTTTCCTTTCATGTCAACAACATGGCAGACAGGACAAGAAGACAACATGACCTCCCATCCAAAAAATGGATCACTCAATTAGAAGCATGCTGGAAAGAGAAGGTGAAGAACCTGTATCTAATCATCCAATCATGTGATCGAGAAATATTAAAGAAAGAAACATTATTCACAAATATCACCAAAATAGACTTAGCCAGAAGGACCAACAACTTCCTAGACCCCATCTTAATCGTCAACTCATTGGCTATTACACATGATTTTGGTCACTTTGGTGATGTCTCTAGAAGTGATGTATTCAGGATCCCACAAGCACTTTTTGCCTCAGAAAAGGGATTGCTATCTTCTTCCAAAAAGCACATTTTTAAGATGAGTTTGTAGGCTGCCTATATTACAGGGTGCGAAAATCCTTCATTCTCGCAGGCAACCCAAATTTAGGGTGCAGACTGTTCGCAATCTTCTCTATAGGTAGGGTGCGAACCTGCTTCAAATCTTGGAAAAGAGAAGAGGTCACGAAGGTTCTAGAAGGGAATCTTATAGAAAATGAGTTGGCATTTGCATGGTTGGCATCCTACTAACTTATCAGATTTATTGGGATCATCCTAATCCATTTAAACATCTCTCCTTCTCCTATATATTGAAAGGTTTCTCATGGAAAAGGTTAAGCAAGATTGAATGAAGAATTGGTGAAAGAATTGTGTGAAGAACTCTGCTTGGATAGAAGCTTGAAGACTCTATTTGGTCTATCAAGTTGTACTGGATCTTCTTCATGCAAATGTAGAGAAAGTGTGTGTGTTGGAGCCAAGGGTCACTGAAAGGAAGCTTGCGACATCAAGGCAATCTGGTTGTATATTCTACTTTCATTTAATATAATACAGGGGCATGTCCCTTTCCCATAAAATCACTCTTATTTTATTGCATAACTCCTTAATCATATGCATAAGTTGACATTGAATATATTTTGCTGTCTTCACTTTGGTTGGTTTGTGTTGTCTTGGACCTGATTTCACAAGAGCACCAGAGTGAAGCGGGAACAACAGAGACCCAAGGAAGCGATATAAAGGTATGTCACTCATTCCTCCTTAATAGTAGATTCAATGACCGCAACTTAGGGAAAGAGTCATGTCATGTATTGTTTTTCTCTAGATCCAGGTGGATCTAGGGAGATCTATTAGTGTTTGCACCTACCGATTTATTCTATAAAAAAATTGGTGACTCCGCTGGGGATACAACCCATTTTGGTGGTTTTTACCTGGCCATTTTCTCTTGACCTACCCTTTTTCATTCCCAATCAATCTTTGGTTCTTGAGGAGATCCTCATAGACTCCCTGGATCTAGAAGTTCCCTCAAAATTTCTGTCATTTTTCCAAAATTTGCTTGATTAAAAACCTTCTCACACAACACCTTTCTATAGCCTGCGAGAATCACTAAAGTTTGCACCCTAGTGTTCATTCCAGTGCAAACTTCTCGCAATCTACCTATGTCTATCCTGCGAGAATCCTTAATTCTCGCACTGTACCCCACTGCCAGACTGCGAACTCACTTGTAAAAATTTTGGATTAAGTCTTTTGTATCTTCAGATGCCTAGATTGTTTGGTATGTCTGGAAAGAACTTCTATGGCCAGTGATTGAATGTTTCTTGACTTCAAATCTTGCAAATGATTAGTTTTCGGAAATCGAAAGCTCTTCTTGATCATTTTTCCTCAATTTTTACCTCTAGACCTTTTCTTAACAAGGGTATAATCTCTGATTCTCAAATCCGAGTGCTTGTTTGGTCGGGAGCCTTTGATTGGATTAAAAGTTGAGATTAATTGTTCTTTTCAATTGCTTATTACTTGGAAAATTGTTACCCATGTGCATTTGAAGATACTGGTCTTCTCAGTTTGTTATTTTTATCTTCATTGAAAGATCGATCTGGGTGTTTATTGTGTATTTCTTTTTCATTGGTTTCTTACTTTTTCTTAATTCCATCCCTGTTGCTTGGTTTCTAATAAAAAATTAAAGACGTTTTCTTTTTTTAAGCAACCTTTTATTTGAAAAATATGGCCATTCAAGTATTGAAAGAGAACGAATAGGGAATTTCCATTGTTCATGATTGTTTGGTATTACATTTTAGAGAAGACCATACATCATAGTTCACATTGTTCCAGAAAACTCCTCTTTCCCTCCTGTAAATAGGATTCATCGAACAATTTTTTTTTTGTATCATTCATCCCTATTTACGCATTGTTGGGTCAGCGTTTCACACAACATCGGTTTCATTTCCATCTCCTTTTTGTGTAACAACATCCTGTAATAATATTGTGTAACTTTAAAATTAAAATAGTAACTTTTTCTAGGGATCTTTTACACCAACATTAGCTAGGCTAGATCTTTGGAATAGGCAGTGAGACACACTCTCCAAAGCACAAAACACACAATAGTATCTTGTGATAGGGAGTGTCAAATTCCATTTGCAGCATTTTTTCCTGGGAAGCCCTTCTCACACAAGGGTCAAACCTGAAGTTGCATTGAGATTGACAGAGTTACTCACCCTGCATTATTGATATCGGTGTAGATATTGCACGTATTATGGGGGTCACTTGAAGGTATACCCACAATGATGAGTGGAAGCCTCTCAAGCTGATTTCGAGCTAGATACCCTACCCTTGCGTGTGGATCGTATTGTCAACTGTCCCCCCAGGCATTATTGTTGTTCATGGTAACCTTAGTAACCTATCTCCTTAGGGTCTTACAGAAGGTGACTGTGAAGGGGTAAGTCTTCACGGTACCTGGAATTGACGTTGGCTAGAATCACTCGAGCTCCTTGGACGGTATACCCATGATTGTGTGTGGGAGCTTGCACCAAGGTGTAACTCCATTAAGTAGGTTGTCAACGTAACTTTTCCACCCTGGGCCATCCCCTTCTTGTCTCGTCGTTGCGACATTGGATTTCATCACCAACTAGTGATTTTGGAATTAGAAGGTCTTGTTTGCTTGGTTTTGCTTCCTATATTTTACTAACACGCGTTGTTTGTTTACCCAAGTTATTCATAGAATTCCTTTCGTAAGATTCTAACTCGATCAAAATTGACCCTCCACGCCATTCACATAGAATGCAAGGCCTACCCCCAGAATATCTAGAAGGTTCTCAACCCCTACCTACCAACTCACTGGAGGGCTCTCCTCAACAGAGTGAAGTCCAAGACATTACCACTCCATAAGTGGAAAGAAATAACTCTTTAGAATGGTTCCAAATTACCAATTCTTGAGAGGACTTATGACTTCCTCCCGACTCCGAGAGACATATTGTTTGAGATAATTCTTCCGGAGATATAGTTGTTCAATATTCTGGATTACCAATTGGACCTTTCATAGGACCTGAGGGTTAAGATCCTTTTTGGACTACTGTCATTCTTATATGGGATCTCTTTGTCTTAGGAGCAGGCATTGATATCATTGTCACACCTGAGCTACCCGAAACATCTGATCTAGATGCAATACCTTTTACTACTGCCTATTATATTCCTGGTACAGATGCTTTTCCATCTAACCACATCTTAACTATCCCTCTACTAATGGTCCATTACACAATGGCCCCAGATACTATGAATCCTCACACTGAGATTACAACGGCTATCCAAGCCCCCATTGGCACACCGCTTTCACCTAGATTCACCCCAAAACTTCCACAAGGATATCATGTGTTGAATGCTTCTATTCCCACTTCTATGAAAATATCATCCATGACTCTTGGCATTTCTACTCCTTCTGGGCACCATCTCATTCCCAGTTTCATTCTAACACTTCCTCGACCCCCTTTCAGAGGACCTCTTCCATCCTCTATTGGAGGCACCGACCCTAATGGAACCATCTCGTCTTTCACACCTAATTTCCAGATTCCTGTAAGTGGACAATTTCACCAAGGAGGGAAAACCCAATCCCATTTTGCAAGACAAATCCCAATTGGGATGCAACCCCTGATTGGAGGGAAACCCCCACCAACCCCACCCTATGGAAAAAACATACCTCCATCCTTGGCCCAGTATTGGAATTATCTTATTCAACATAATCCTCCCTCGACTGGGGGGCAATAGCCTCAAGCTATCTCCTTCATACTCCTTAGTACATGCCAACCATATCCAGGCACGTCCAATCCTATTTGGGGCTCAAACGCCCAACCCCATGCCCATGTTCAAAGGTACAACCCTATGAATTACTTGCCTCCACACCAACAACTGAATCTTCCCAGATATTCTCATTATATGCAAACTGCTTATGGTCCCACTGGTCTACCGACGGGACTCCCTCCCCAAAGTCACCAGTACCCACATGTGCATAGATAACTACCCTTCTTAGCCACCCTGGACCTCTCAGATCTGTCGAGGATTTTAAATGATCCGATCCATTACTCTCCTCAATGGCCTGCCATACTGGCCAAACTACCATCTGACATCCCTAAATTCGATGGTAAACTGAGAGAGGACCCAAACAATCATGTAATGACTTTTCACCTTTGGTGCTCATCCAACTTTTTGATGGATGACTCTATTCATTTATGCCTTTTTTAGTGAACCCTCACGGGTTCTGTCGCAAAGTGGTATATAGAATTACCATGAGGCTTCTTCACCAACTTCAACACCCTTGCTATGGCTTTCCTCACCCACTACTAGTTACCGATCTGCTACGAAATGGGAACCGAAATTTTGAGTTCTTTCAAACAAACCAAATCCATTCATATCTCTATTCACATTCAGGAGTGGCGACGGAGACGACATCTCATCAAACTCGAACTTCTCGATCATTTGCTGGCAGAGTGGTTCACGAAATCATTCATGAATGACATCGCTCATGACATCACCATGGGTGGAGTTGTCACAGAAAAACAGGAAATCAATCATTCTCAATACCTCGACCTCGTTTACTCACAAACGGATACTCTTTACGACTTACTCCCTGACGCACCTCGTCCTTCTACTTCTTCTACTTCAAATACTCATGTTGCTTCTCATGCAGCTAACAGAGTGATTGGCACTTTCCATGCGCAACCTCATTCCATTCAAACCTCTAGCAACAACCCCAAATCCATTTCTTCCAATGTTCAAAATGCTTCATCTCCTACCCCTCCCACCGGAAAGACTTCTGAGGTAAACTCTGTTCAATCTACCCCCGCCGGAAAAAATAAATCCAAAAAAGGAAAGGGTAAGAACAAGGACGATAAAAATAATCCTCCATCTAAGAAAACCAAAACACCACCTGTTGACGATAAGGATAAGCACAAACCCCGATACCCTTGTCTTATCTGTGGTGATGATCACTACACTAAGGATTGTCCACGACAAGACAAGATTACTAAGTTCCTTCAAGGGACCCCGAAACCCCCCACTCCAGTCATGTTGTCACAACCCTTCCCTTCTCAACAATAGGCCCAATTGGTCATTCATGACCAACCTTCCCCCTCCAATACATCCTATGTCTTAATGTGTATAGGTGATTCAAAGAAGAATGAAATCAAACTTACCACTCGAGCCAAATTTTATTCTTCCTCCAAAGAGAAGGTTGTTGCAATACCTCCTTTGTTGGTCCAACCATCTCACATGACTCCACCTACCAACGGTACTCTTCATCTCGAATGACCAAGCCTAGATGCAGTTCTTCGCCCTCCCCCAAAGGGTGTTGTTTGAAAATCGGCTTTCAATCCTCATGCATGTGCTACCCAGAACTACAGTATTGTCAAATATCTGGCCCAAGCACCGTCCGCAATGTCAACCCTCGAAGTCCTTCAGAGTTGTCCTATACAACGGAAGGCACTGTTGAAAGCTATTGGTGGAATCGACCCTACGGATACAAATTTAATAATTTTTTACTTGAAAGATCACATTCCAAGGTTACCCCCTCAACTCCCATTCAAAATACAAGTTATTGTCTCTGACAAAAACATCTGTAGAACAGTTATTGATGAGGGTGCATCAACATGTGTCATGTATATTACCTGCTAGAAATCCATCGACTCTCCTCCTTTGACTAAATCCCACAACATGCTCAAAGCCTTCAATGGCTCTAGTTTTAAGCCTTACAGTGTCCTCCCTTCGTTGCCTATTACGTTAGAAGGAAAAACGGTCAACATTGAAGTGGAGGTCTTTGACACTCCTCTCGATTACAACCTTCTACTTGGTCGTAGTTGGATCGATTCCATTCGTGCAGTTGTGTCCACCCTTTTCCATGTCATGTGTTTCCCACATCAAGGAAAAGTAGTTACCATAGACCAATTAGCCTTCTTTCAATCTAATGCATGTACTGGCAATGTACCTTTCATTGAAAAAACCCCCCTGGATATGAGAACATCGATGTGGGTCTCCTTAAAGATTCCTCTTTGATGGGTACTTTCCCCATTCCACCACTTGATGTTCCACATCCGTTTGTCACCTTGATCAACATGATATCCACCTCTGTTCACGGAACCCCTGCACCTTATGACCCGTGGATGGTACCCAACCCCGGCGATCATCTTCGTCATGGAAACGAAATACCTTTGAGTCCAGTCGAATCTGCTTATCAAGCCATTCAATTGACAACCCCTTCTACCCCCTCTCTTGGTGCTTTATCTCCGGATCCAGTCTGCATCATTTTTCCTATAGACGAGATGATTATGTATGTTATGTCTGTGGAAGATACCCCTTGGGATGATGGACATCATCGTTCCATCCTCTTCCTGGAACAACGCACCATTGAGGGTTACCAATGACTCTTGACCCCGTCGACTATTGTCATCATTTCTACCATTCCCGATTCTACACACGATATGTTCTATGAAGGGAAATTAAGTAATATATTACCCACCATCCCCCTCGACATATCCATAAAACCTGGAGTTGTCGGAAATGTGCATATCGGAGCTTCATGTTGTTGAAGGAAAATCTCCCTGCGGACAGGTAGATATCCTCAAAGAGCTAGACTCTTAAATCTAAGACAGAAAGTGCTTATCATGGTCACTGACTTCCTTTTAGATCTAGGTGGACTAGTGTGTGAGAAGGAAGGAGAAAAGAGGTACCTTTTACCGATGTTTGTCCCTTCATGCTCCGAGTTGAGCTCCAATCTTCCATTCCTCGATAAGCCCTGTAGACAAACAAAGTAGGACCACTTCCTACTCTATCAAGATTAGTCCAAAATAGTTCTATCTACTAAAGAAACAAATTCATGTGATATTGAACACGAATTAGAAAGAAACAGGCCAAGCAAATTATATTAATGAGGACAAAACATTGCTTACAGTCGTGAATGGATTGCAGCAGCTCTGCCAAGTCCACCTTGTCTACCCCTTGCTTAAAATATCCACGATCTGAATGATGATAGCTTCACCGATTGATCCCTATGAGATCATAGGTCTCTTGCCTCCAAATTATCTCTGTTCCAACACCACTTATAAGATCATAATTTTGGTGTGATTCTCTTTTTCCAGTCCTCCTTTTCACCATGAGAAAGCTTGCTTATATAGCCTTGGAGAGGCTTTAACCACTTGAGATATCCTTGGGGAAGTTGAGGATTTTCCTCCTTCCGTTGAGGATCTGCCCTAAGACCATGGCTAGACTAGGGATTCGAATCCAAGTGCCTTCCAAGAATGAAAGGATCCTTCCCCCATTCATCTCAACAAATTAACTACTGCCCAGAATAGGTAGCGCTCCCTCAAAAGGGCCATCAGAGCATTGTAGCACTCCCTAGTAGGATTAAGGGGGGCTCCAGAAATCCTAAAGACACCAACACTCCCCAGAAGGGACAAAGGAGATTTATAACACTCCCAGACAGTGTAAGGGGGGGTGCCAGCACTCCCAGAAGAGGTATAGAGGAGCGCTCTCCTCCAAAAACTTAGTTTTTTGAGTGTTTTCAGATGGAAAAATATTCATGAGCACAGTTAACCTTTCCTCCTCTTCCAAATCAAGTGTTTGACATGTGCCAACTGTCCTCCCGATGTCATTTATAGGCATGACATAGGCATCATGGCAGTATGCTTCCCTGACACTTGCAACACTTGTGAGCAAAATGTGACACTTGCGACCTTTGTAATGATGACACTTGCGACACTATCAAAGTGAGTAATTTCGATGTGTAATAGATTGCCCCCCAAAGCATGAAGTTAGAAGATAGGAACTGATAACTCAAATGATTTGTAGACTTTTAAGCAAGGGTATAGATGCAGAGAACTTGACAAAAGATGCACACAAACATCCAACAAATATTATGACATGTTTCAAACCCAAGGCAGGCATACCTATGCTTGGGTGATCAAGACTTGCAATATATGGCCACCATAAAATACACTGTGGATCCATAATTGTATTGATAAAAAGGTATAGCCACTGAAAATACATTGTGTATCTATATTTTCATGACCTGAACTGATCGTAGCCACGAAGAATACACAGTGGATCTATGAGATGAAAAAACATAGCCACGACCAATACAAAGTGGATCTATGTCACAATATATGTGTCATTGTTCAAGAGAGACTCCATCGCAACCTGGGCAAAGTACATATCAAAGTGATCACTCAACCCAGGGTATTCTTACCGATCCTGATGTAGTATGAATCTAACCATGTGAATATATTTCCTAACGTCGAACATGGAAGAAACCACTTGATTACTAGTCAATGATGTAAACCATTAACAAGTGCGAGGGAGATCACCATTAATGTCAATGATTCCTAAGGTACCCTAGTACATTCCAACGAATGTGACTAGATGAGCTGGAGTCAAACATCCGTGGAATCATCTGATCAGAGGTCAATGATGTAAACCCACTATCAAATGTGAGGAGTCCTGCCATTGAGGCATGCAGGTCCCAAAGTACTAACTGTTTTCTAATTCTAGTTCCTGGATAATGTGTTGAAGTCGACAAGAATAGACTCGTCGAAGGAGGGCCTTGATGTATCCCTCATCATCGACATGAAACAGACATAGAGATGTAATTGGTAGATCAAATGAACATGGACTGACATGGGTATTGAGACAAGATATGTGTGATGGATGACTCTTGAGGCAAATACTTCCCTTGAACACTGAGGCACAATAGCAGAAACATGACATGGACCAAAACAAGATGATGCAATGGATACTGTGACTTTCGTCGGGTGACCCAAAGGAGTAAGAAAAACTCAAAGGATTGGTTTAGTGCAGAGGTTCAGCGGTTATAATGTGCATAAAGACAAAGTGTCATGTTCAAGGGAAAATCTAAGAGTTACTTGGTAATGTTCTCACAAAGAAACTGATTGGCTTGCTTCTTTCAATTTTTTCCCCCATCCAGATAGACGAGTACCTACTTTTAATTTTTCAAGCTCAAGGAGGGTAACACATGCTCGATATAACTCACCTTCGGTAAGTTCCTCTTCCTTTGTTTAACGAACTGGAAGAAGTAAGGGGTCGGTCCCATATGGGCCTGTCGATGTTTTGTTTAGCGAGTCCAAAGACAGAAAACTCAAAGGTTTTTCATGATTATAGAGTCTGTAAAAACACTTAAAAGAGAACTCTCTCAGTTCCTTTTTCATAAAGTAGTCTGACGAGACCGAAAAAGAGATAAACTATCGCTCAACAGATGTTTTCTTCAAATACTTTAATGAGCGTGAAGAGAACAAGGTCGCTCGGTAATATTTTCATCTTTAGAGAGTCTGAAAAGAAATTAAAGATGACTCCAGTGTTTTCCTTTCTCATAATGTTAGTCTCGCAAGGCCGAAAAAGAGATAAATTATCACTCAAAAGATGCCCTTTCAGCCCGTTTAATGAGTGGGAAAGGAAGCAAGATCACTCAACAATCTTTTCATGTTTAGAGAGTCTAAAAAGAGATTAAAGGAGACTCTAGGGTGTTCCTTTTTTGTGTATCTATACAGGTCTGAAAAAGAGATAAAAGTCTACCCGGATGCATTCTCATGTATTTACGAGCAGGAGAAAGAACAAAGACTAAGCTTGGTATGCCCCTAGCTTAAAAGCTGGTGACTTAGCTCCAGAATGACCGGCAAAGGCTGGATACATGCCCTCCAATCTTTGATTCATTCACCGGCTCTAAGGTCGTCACCAATATCTCTAGGAGAGGAGAAAAAGGAGAAGGGTGGATGAAAAGAAGGTTCAAGAGAGGTGACTATTTCATTTTTTGACGAGCTTGACATAGGAAAAGAACTATGCTTGAGACCTCTGTTTCATTTTTTAACGAGCTTGCCACAGAGAAGAGAAACTATGCTCGTGGTTTCATCCAGATCATGGCTTCCAAGAGGATAATGATCTGGAAGGGTACCATGTCAATGGATAAAATGTGGTCATGGCCTCCAGGAGATCTTTTTTGGATGGAAGATAATCACTCGAGAAGGAACACATGTCGAGGGTCACGATAGGAGTAAGGAGATCAGGCTCCAATAATCCTACCAAAGAGATCACCATGTCAATTACCAGATCCAAATCATCGGAAGTTGAGGTCATGGGAGACAATGCCACATAATTGACATGCGGCGGGGGTGATACTGTCTGCATATAAGAACCACTTAGGGAGGTAACCCAGTCAGGGTTGATGAATGAAAGTTGATCAATAGTCACAATTATTCCATCGTGAGGGAAAGATATCACATGGAAAAGGGTGGATACAAGAGCTTTCATAGCATAGACATAATCCCACCTGAGGAGTAAAGCGAAATCCAAGGGGTCTTGGACTACCATGACATCGATAAAGACAATTTTCCCTCTCAAAGTTACAGGAAACTGAGGAAGGATCCCTAAAGTTTGACTAGTTCTTCTGTTAAAATCTAATAGAGTCTATGTAACCGATGCAAGCTACAGACAACCCAAAGCATATCAAGCAACAGAAGACAAGATACTAATAGACACACCTTCATCTATCAGCATTTGAGGAATGTCCCAACCACGAACCAGTACTGTAATCTGGAAAGGAATGTGAGAGGGAATACGAGGTCCAGTTAGCGCACCCCAATCAAAAAGGATGGCTTCAGTACTTGGAGGGGGTTTCACAGGGGAAGAAGGAATGCCCCTCGGCATGGTAGAGTCTATATTAACAAGAAAAACATGGGCAGTATCGGGTTTACTCTCTAGAAGGGGAGTAGGATCAACAAATGATTGGATCGGATCAACCAATGGTGGACTTGGATAGACCACTTTATCACTCTTTAGAGGAAGAGTGGGACTGACCGAGGAAGGGACTAGATCAGTCACTTTGACATTCCTCAACAGAGGAATGGGATCGACCGATGGCGAAACTGGCTCGACCACTTTGGCACTCTTCAGAGGAAGAGTGGGACTGACCGAGGAAGGGACTGGATCAGTCACTTTGGCATTTCTCAATGGAGGAATGGGATCGACCGATGAAAAAACTGGATCGACCACTTGAGTTTCATTCTCTAAGGGAAGAATGGGGTCGACGGATGGAAACATATCAACCGCTTTGGTGTTACTCTCTAATGGGAGAGTGGGATCGATCGAGGATGAAAACATATTGACCACTTTGGTGTCACTCTTTACATGAAGAGCGGGCCTGATCGATGATGGAACTGGATCATCTACTTGGGTTCGTGGTTCAATCGAGGAGGAAACTAGATTGACCACCTGATCAACCGGACTGACTGGGGATGGGACTGGATTGACCAGTCCATCAACCAATGATGGGTCAGAGGAAAGCTTACGATAAACTTTTGGAATTTGAAGTTTTTCCAAAAGAGAAGAAGCCTCGTCCATGCAAGGACAAAGGTGAGAGTAATGATTACCTTTACATAACATGCAAGAGAACTTGACAATTTTCTTCCTCTTACCAGCCTGAAAATCACTATTTGACGGGGTATCATCGACATGACCGATAGAGGCCGATGACGTGGAGGACCACATTTCTAAGACCTGGGCAAGACCGGGGAAATCCCTCAGAAAGTGGTCACCCTTACAAATGCTGGAAGGGAATTTAGGTTTTAGATTCTTCATTTTAATCTTGTTGACCTCATCAACACTCCCAGTACTATTCACAGTAACTGGTTGCTTAGGGCCAACATCTGATGTTGTCGGGGTATTTGTCCTTTTCGGGTTCTTCTTCTTCTTCTCTTTTCGTTTCTTCTTCTTATGATCAACCTGGCTACTTGCTTTAGAGCTTTCACTAGGCGAAGAAGGAGAAATGGAAGGAGACTTGATGGATGAAGAAGTTGAAAAGTCGACATGAGGTTGATGTGTGGGTGGTGTACCGACATCTAAAGTATTAGGTGCAGTTGAAACATTGGGAGGATTCGGGATCACCGAGGTGGGGAACAACCAAACTGGTAATCCGATAGTGAGTCCTGGAAGACTCAGTGTGGCAACATATGGAGGACCAAAGTTTCCAAATGAAGGAAAGGTATAAGGTTCCCCAGGAGAAGGGGTTCCTCCATTGGTACTCCCAGGATTCGATGCCATTAACACTGACTCGACCTAAGGTCCACTAAGTAAAAAAAACAACACACGCTATGAATCTAAGAAGAAATCAATCAAAAAAACCTTCCTACGATGAAACCACTAGTTGGTGATGAAATCCAACGTCGTGAGATTAAAATAGGAAGGGGCGGGGATAGAGCGGGTAGATCAGTTACATTGGCGACCTGCTTAAAGGACTTACGCCTTGGTGCAAGCTTCCATGTAGTAATTGTGGATTTACCCTTCAAGGAGCCTGAGTGAGTTTGACCAACATCTGTTCTAGGTACAGTGAGACTTCCCTTCACCGTCACCTTGTGTGAAACCCTAAAGATTGTGGCTACTAAGGTCACCAACTCGTAGTCAACCCCTGGGTGGGTACAGTCGACAGTCCAATCGGGACGTATGGGCAGGATAACAAGTCCGAAATCAACTTGAAAGGCTCCCACACATAATCATGGGTATACCATCCAGTGACCCCCAATATACGATCCGACTACTACAAACAGTTGGGCCATGGAGGGATAATCTCCGTAACTCACCCGAATGCAACCTTGTGTGTAACCCCTATGTGAGAGGGGGATCCCAAGAAGACTAATACAACAATTGGATTTAACTCTCCCTACCGCAAGATACTAAGTTTGTTTGATATATTTGGAAAGTTATCCTTTCTACCTATTCCAAAGCCCTACACCTCAAACTAATGTAGGTTTGCTAACAAAGATGTAAAAAGTCTGATAAATTTTAGTTAAGCGTTGATTTTAATGGTTGTTGTTTACTCAGAGGGTGTACGAAAGTGAAACTGATGGAAT
>JZKD02S0367243.1:383125-393740 GCA_000966675.3 Picea glauca
AATGGCCCCGGAAGTGAAAACCTGCTAAAAATAGTAAATTGCCAAAATGGCCAGAAAATTGTTTTGAGCCATTTGGAAAAGGTGGGTGGCCCCCGATATCCACCTGGATCAGTTCATCCTCTATTGGAATACCTATTTTGTTGAACAATGAGGAGGACTATCCATCTATGAGTGTTTTACCGACATCTATATTGCCCTGCATGTCCATACTCCTTGATCAAATTCAGGTATGAAAACAACACCATAGGGGATTCTTCAAGGGTTGACATCAATGAAAAACAATATTTTAACAATATCCCCCTTTTATATTGATGGAAACACTTAGGCATGGTAATATTCATGCTCATGTATATTTTCCCCCTATGACCATTGATCCCCCTGTCTGCATGTCTCTATCATCTCCAATGCTTCTCTCTCTCCGAATCCACGTTGTTCTCTATATCTCCCCATTTGACATCGATGGAAAATGGTAATTCTCCTATGGGTTTCTCCCCCTGTCTGAAAACCTCTTCTTTGTCTTCATGGTACTTCCTCGTGTAAATCTCTAATGTATATAAAAAGAATTCAAAATTTTATTCACTTAAACTCTTTATGTCTTCTATTTCTCTCCCCCTATATTACTTTGCTTGAAGCCTTGTGAATCACTGTGGGGTAGAAAATACTCCAATTTTGTGTCGTAGATACTCAAAATTTTCCCTTGCAAGCAGTTTGGTGAAGATATATGCAATCTTATCTTTTGTCCTAACATACTCTAGCTTGATGTTCTTCTCTATAGCATGTTCCCGTAGAAAGTGATAATTAATCGGAATGTTCTTTGTCTTAGAATGGATCACTATATTCTTGGAGATATTGATAGAATTAGTGTTGTCATAGAAAATTAAAATGGGCTCATCATACTGTACTTATATATCCTGCAAATTTTCTTTCATCCAAATAACCTGAGTACAAGAAGTTGTTGTTGCAATGTATTCTGCTTTTACTGTGGACAAAGATACTTATGATTGTTTCTTTCTCAACCATGACACCAGACACTCACCCAAGTAGAATCATGCTCCACTTATACTTCTTCTATCGTCAATACAACCTACCCAATCTACATCTGTGTAGGAAAATAGAGAAAGATCATTCCCTTTTGGATACCATAGTCCAAATTCTTCTATTCCCTTGAGATATCTTAATATTCTCTTTACTTCCATGACATGTGTTTCCTTTGGTGTTTCTTGAAATATAGAAACCTGCTCCACTGTTTTCATCACATATGATATTGATGTTGTCACATAGAGTAAGTTTCCAACCATTGATTTGTAGAGTCTCTAATCTTCATTCTTAGAATCATCATCCTTTCTTAACTTGCAACTAGTCTACATAGGAGTACTCATTGGTTTGAAATATTCCATTCCAAACTTCTTTAACATTTCTTTGATATAATTGGTCTGAGAGATGAAGATACCTTTATCACATTGACATATATGTAATCCCAAGAGGAAATTCAACTCACCAAGAAAAGACACTTCAAACTCATTCTTCATATCTTTGGAAAACAATTGACTCATATTGTCATCATCACTTCCAAAGATGATGTCATCTACATAAACTTAAATTATTAATATGATGTATCGATCCACTTTTATGTAGATATTGTTGTCTGCATTTCTCTTCCTAAATCCTTGTTGTTGTAGATACCTGTCCAATCTTGAATACCATTCTCTGGGGGATTGCATGACTTCATACAATGCTTTCTTTAGCCTACAAACATAATATTCCCTTATTGACAGTAGAAATCCTTATGGTTGTTCAATGTATACCTCTTCTTCTAATTATCCATTAAGAAACATCGACTTCACATCCATATGATAGACCTTGATTCTTTTGGAACATGCATAGGTTAATATCAATCTAATTTCTTCCATCTTGGCAATTGGTGCAAAGGTTTCTTCAAAATATATACCTTTGATCTGAGTGTATCCCTTGCAAACTAACCTTGCTTTGTTTCTAGTTACCTGTCCATCCTCATTTAGATTGTTTCAAAAAACCCACTTTGTACCAATCACATTCTTATTCTTTGGTCTTGGAACTAGTTCACATGCGTCATTCTTCTCAATCTGATCTAATTATTCATCCATATCCTTGATCTAGTGTTCATCTTTGTTGGCCTCTTCAAAACTGCTTGGTTCAACTGTAGATAAAAATTCTAATTGTTGTTGTTTTGTTGAAAGTATTCTTCTTCTGGTTTCAACTCCTGCATCTTTATTCCCAATAATTTGTTCTGGTGGATGATTTTTTTGTACCCGTCAGCTAGGTGTCTTAGGAGGTATATGATACTCATATTCTTCTTGTTCTGCTTCTGGCTACTCATCTTCATTTTCTTCTTCCTCAAGTTCTTATTCTTTCAAATCTTCCTCATCATCTTGTACTTATGAATCTTTTCTTCCTTATTTTCCTTTTCGTACATCAGTCTCATCAATCGTTACATTGATGATTTCCACAATTTTTTTGAGTCTTGGATTGAAGCATTTATATGCCTTTATTTTACTTGAATACCCAACTAATATTCCTTTATATTCTCGGGAGTCAAAATTTCCAAGCATACCATCTTCTATTTTTATATAAAATTTTCTTCCAAATACTCTGAAACACTTCACATTTGTGATCTTCCTTTCTTTAACTCATAGGGAGTATTATCATTGTTACTTATGAGGATTCCTCTGTTCAGGATGTGAACTATTATATGTACTGCTTGTGCCCAAAAGATGTCACTCAACTTGGAGTATTTCAACATAGTTCTGGCCATTTCCTGTATTGTTTTGTTCTTCCTTTAGAAAACTCCATTTTGCTGAGGTGTCCTAGCTACTGAGAACTGTCTTTTTATTCTACGCTCGCTGCAAAATTCTATGAATTCATTTGATGTAAATTCTCCTCCATTGTTTGTTCTCAAACACTTGATTTTCAATTCCATCTTAGTTTCAACCATGTGTTTGTATATCATGAAGTGTTCAAATGTTTCTGACTTCTTCCTGAGAAAGAAAACCTCAATCATTCGTGTATAGTCATCAACCAATAGCATGAAGTATTGTTCTCCATTTAATCCCTTTGTTCTTGTATATCCACATAGGTCAGTGTGTACGATATCTAATGGTTTTGTCGTGGAGTACTCTTTTGATTTAAACTTGGTTCTGGTTTGTTTTCCTTGTAGAAAATGATCACATAGTGTTTCTTGGCTTTGATATATTGTGAATTTCTTTCATTGATTCCCTCCTACAGACTTTGACAAGGTTATCAAAGTTTGTGTGACTCATTCTTTTGTGCCAGAGTGAACTTTCATTTTCCTTTCCAAAACAACATATTTCCTTTCCAATTTCATTTAGGACATATATGTTTTTTGGAGTTCTTCTAGTTGTATCCACCACCTTACCTGATGCTTCTTTCCTTATATCACATTTTTCAGAATCAAACAAAAATTTGTGTCCTTGATCACACATTTGACTTAGACTTAGAATATTGTGCATCATATCTTCGACCAATAGAACATTTTCTTCCATGGCATCCTTTCTTCTAAGCTTGACTATACCTCTTCCTATAATTCTGGATGAGTTGTCATTTCCAAACAAAACTGATCCATTTCTTTCCTCTTTTAGATTTAGAAACCTGTCCTTATCATCTGTTGTATGCTTTGATCAACCACTGTCAACATACCATCCATTTTTATTGTATTGAGCTTGTAGAGAAAGCAAGCATTCTTCAGTATTGGACTGATCTTTCTTCCTTCTCCATATCCTTTGAGGTTCTTGTTTGGGACTATTGATATTCTATTTTGGTTCCCTTGGAGGAACAATAAGTCTACAATATTTGGCCATGTGTCCAAAATTGTTGCACTTGTAGCACTCTATCTCATTACTTAATGAGCCAAAACTGTAGTGGTTTATGTTCTATGATTCATGTGGATTTCTGAGATAAATTTTGTTTGAGTGACCTTCATAGTTGTTTTTTTTCTTCGCATAGGCTCTACAGTTTGTAGCTTTATGACCAAAATTGTGACAAGAATAACATAAACCAAGAAAAATAGTTTGATACCTAGATGTAGGAGATCTTATGAATGGTGTTACTCTCTTGAAGACTTCTTCTTCTTGAGATGTTTTTGACTATTGGTTATGTGTTCTGAATATTCTAGGTGGTCCAGTTCTTCTGTGATTTTCTTCCTGATTGCCTCTGACTTTTTATGCATCGGTACTTTGTTATTCTTCATGTTTTGTCATCTTAGAGCTTGATCCTTTATCCGTATGGTGTTTGAGATCATCATCGGTAAAAGGCCATACTATGACAGGTCTAGATGAGATCATTATCATCATCAACTCGTAGAAAGTAGGCTGCAATTTTTTTTATCTTCCTTCATATTCAATTGCTCAAACTTAGCTTTAAGGGTTTGAAGTTTAGCTCCCTTGACTTTGGTGTCTTCTTCGTAAATCTTTCGAAGTTTATCCCAAATATCTTTTGCGGTCTTGCAATGCATAACTTTAACAAATAATGAATCATCCAAACTACTCAAAATGGTGCCTTTAGCTTTTGAGTTGTTTTGTTGAGTTTCTTTTCATATTTTTTAGTTGGGAGAGTCGTTGGTGCTACATATTCGTCTACTACTTACTGTCAAACATAAAATCCTTGTGCTTGTAAAAATTTTTGCATCCTTTTACTCCAAAAGGAATAGTTATGTCCATCAAACCTTGGTGCTCCAATATTAGTGTATTATATGATCTTCTTTCAGTGGTTAAAATGTTTCTTGAAGGACTGAATCTGATTCCAATTGTTGGAATACTGAGGGGGGGTAAATCATTATGAGAATTTTTATCACTTTTAACCACAGTATAATTTAATAAAAAATATATCATCATTGTATCAATTAGTAGTATATCATAAATGTATCATGACAACATGAGAAGAATCACATCGAAGACACAGTACACCATAATTTATGTGGAAACCCAGATGGGAGAAAACCATGAAATGCTTTCTTATATATCAAATATTACATTCATTGGAAGAAAAAAATTCTTGATTCTCTAGTTGCAACTGGAAGGAGGCTATGACCCCCTATTTACAAATTCCAAACTAAAGGAATATACAAATCTATGAATTCTCTGGCTCCAACCAGAAGGAGGCTACAACCCTCTGACTCTCAGGCTCCAACCTGAAGGAAGATCTAATTTTCTGTGTTCTCCAACACCAATCGGAAGGAGGATACAAACCCCTTTTCTTTCCCTATCCTATCGCCCTGAAATATAAATGTAGACCAACTGCCACCACCACTATCACTACCACTGTCATTGACACTGCCACTGTCACTATCAATGCCACTGTCATTGCCATTGGCGTTGTCACTCTCACTACCACTGTCATTCTCACTATCACTACCACTATCATTGCCACTACCTCTACTACTGTCAATGTCTCTATCTCATCACCCTATAAATTATCATCAACCAACCAAAACATGTACCATACCATGAATCAACTATGTACCAACATATATGCATCAATCATGAACAACTACAATATCAATGATAACCAGCTAATCATATACCATACATCAAACATGAATACTACCTGTACCATATACCATAGCATGGATCAAGTATATACATGTGACATATCATCAAATAATAACTAATGCATGTCAGTCATCCATATGCCACCATACATCAAATGTATACCTCAAACATGAAAAATCATATCAAAGATATGAACCATAAAAATCATCCCATGTGTTGAACCAAATATACTAGAATTCCTTACTCAATCATGTACCCAATATGTACCCCAATCACATGTCAAACCCTCATCAATATGCCAAGTATGCCTCAAGCATTTACCACATCATAATCAAGCTAACCTTCACAATAGGTACACATACATACCAGTACCTATGTAGCTGACCTAGAACAGTGAAATGATGACCTGTAAGTTATATCTTGTCTTCAGAGAACTGGTACTATAATTTCCCCCAAATTTACCTCAGCCTCACTGGACTAAGACATTATGTCTCGCAGAGCCTCGCGTGACAGGTATACTTCAACCCAAGGGGGTGCCTCGCGGGACACTAGTGGTCTGACCCGTAGGGGACAAACCAACTAGGGTTTCCTGTTTGAACTTTGCTCTCCTATGCAACCCCAAAAATCCCACACTCCTCTCTTGTCCCTACCTCATAGATTATCATCGCAACCTTATCCAATAGATCACTATTTCACTAGAATATGTTCAATAGAATGTGTGAGTGAATGTACTTGCGAATGAATCCTTGAGGTGTATTTATACTTTTGTTGGGTAACCTCTCTCGTTAAAATTAGGAATTCTAGATTTTTCTTGTTCCAACCACTTTACCCTTTCATTAAAGGAATATAACCAACTAGGGGCTTCTTGACCATTCTTTAGGGATTTCAACTTCACAAGGCCATAACGCCTCAACTACGAGGAACTATGTGGTGTACCACATATCATCGGAAACAACATGATGATGACTATCCATATATGAGTGTCTTAGCTACATCTATATTGTCCTTCATTTCCATATTCCTTGATCAACTTCAGGTACCAAAACCACACCATTGAGGCTTCTTCAAGGGTTGACATCAATGAAAACCAATATTTCAACAAATTTAGGATTATTGTAACTATGCTTTCTCCTTAATCAATTAAAATAGAAACAAGTTGATTTATAATATTACCTTCCACCTCAAACATATGGGACTGATGCTTTGCTTGTTGATCTTCTAGGGATGCACATATCATTCAAATATTTATTCTCATTTCTTCCATTGTAGTAGCCTCCTAAATGTTGTGCAATGTCATCATTTTTTATTTTTTTTTAAGACAATATTTGTACATGCGATCTTATTTCTTGGATTCATTCTTAGTAGCATAATTTTACTAATATGTATTCATACTATTTCTATTGACGGGAGGTTTGAATCACTTCCTTGTCTAGCCTAATTTCTCCTTCTTCTTATCCTTTCAAGACTTCTGAAAATTATTTTCTCATGTTCCTTGATCATATAGGTACTTGTCATTTCTAATGGTGTCTACGGAAGTATTGAGTTCATGAAATAGAATTATTTCTTTGTAAAACAATAGAATTCCACTTAGAAACTTCTTTGTTTTCACCTTCTCCTCTTTGATAAAACCCACATACCTTAGCAAATGCAATCATTTCTTTTCATATTCTTCCATGGTCATGCTCCCCAACTTGAGTTCAAATAACTCTTGCATCTTCTTGTCATAATAGTGCTCTAAAAGACACTTGTGCTGGAATTATTTCTTGAATTTCTTCCAAGAAATGGTTTTTGTCATCAATGTGCTTGACTTGCTTCAACTAATCCCACCACATACAATATTTTCCATGCAAATGGTATATGGAAATATTGGCTTCTAGGTTAGATGAGTGGCTATGCAACTGGATTTGTTTTTTTATTCCAAGAAACCAAGTTTCACCATCATCTCCTCTTTCTTTTTCACCATCAAAGGTTGGTGGATTAAGCTTCCTAATCTCTCCTTGAAATATTACCAACTCATATATTATTCTTTGATTCATAATAGGAGACATGTTTGGCCCACTCCTTGACTCTTCATATGCATAAAACTTCCTAGATGAATGAGTAGATGAGTAATGTTGTCTTCAATCTCTACTATCATTTCTTGAGCGTTTGGATCTTTTTTAGTTATCTCTCCTTGCATGGGGTTTTCCTTTCTCCTCATGTCTTGAGCCCGATCCATTATTTATTTGTCTCTTCATTTGTTTTAAGCTTTACAACACTTGATTATTTATTTTATTTTTATCCTCCTATGTTCTTATGATTCTTTCATTATCAACTTGATAACTCTGTACTTCCACTCTCAAATACCTCGCAGAATCTACTAATTTTGTTGTCTCTGCCCTACTCCTATGTCCATTATATCATGTCTCCTCATTACCCAAACTAATATATTGGCCTTTTCCTCCCCCCCCATGAATATAGGCTCTTTTTGCATCCTCCCTGTCTCTGATTTGCAATCCTAATCTTGAATTGATATTATTATATCCCTAATTCTACAAAATATGCAAGGAACCATTTTTGTTAGAATTATGCAAACTATAAAAAATATTTCAGTTAATGCTATAGGTCCCTCTTCTTCTTAATTAATGAAGAATCTTATCACACTTCTCCAAATTCTAATATTTCAAAAATTTTATTCTATGAATAAGATTTACAATGACTATTCTTATGCCTTATCCAATCTTTGATATGAAAGTTATGGCTTCTTGAAAAAGCCATTTTCACCCAATTTGTGCACTTTTTTCACTGGTGCAATTTGACGAGGCCAACTTATGTCAATCGCAGAAGAAAAATTGTAATAAACTGTAATGTACTCAACCACACATAGTCTGGGCACGATACCAATCTGTAATGTACCATCCACCTACAGGTTGGCCAAGCTACTCCAAAAACTCATTTCTTAACTGATCTTGAATTCTAATAACATTTAATCCAAAATTAAACATGAAATACCCACATGCATTAATCAATATCCATGCTACATCATAAAATAAATAAACAATGTTCCATGCACAACAAATAACCAATAGACATGCACATTATAAATACATATCTCAGAGATAATTAAATATACAATGGAATATACATTATACAGAAAACACATGACATAGAGCATTTATCTTTTCAAGTAAATATTCACCAATTCGCTACAGACCAAGGAAGTTCCTCCAAACCATAGACATTGTTGTTCATTTACTTTCAATGACAAGTCACCCCCGAGCCAGGGCTAAGAATCCACAAGGACTAGGCCTAGGCCAAATCTGAAACAAACAACATTTGGCTACCTAGCTCTCAGGTTTCCCAACCACACAACAAATCTAAATTTCCATCTCTCTTTCCCCCTCATCCTACATAACCCAAAGAAATGAACACCTTTCTCTACCATGCAGTCCCTCAATTTGTTCCATTTCTCTCCATGGATCCAGTGCTACTGGTCAAAAAATCTCCCTACTATAAACTCCAAGGATTATAAGCTATGGACAATTATTTCCAAAATTCCATCAATCTCATGAACACATGCATCCATTCCCTCCTCGAATGATTAGTAATCTATTACAACCATCTAGCAATGGATCTCCTCCTCTAGTCATTCATTTCCATGCCCATACCAAGATAAAATGAATTCAACCAGAGTGAGGAGGGTGTAACAATGAATGAATAAGAACAAGTGAACCCCTGAACAAAGAGAGAGTGTGTGAGGAGGAGGAAGAATAAGAGGAAGAACCCCCGAACCCCCAAAATAACCCACAAGGGATTTTTATATGAAAATCAAGAACCACATGGCCTTCCTCCCAAGAATCTCATGTAACCCCTTTTCTCCATAAAATCAATTATGGGTAAATAAAAATATAATAAAAAGACTTATCCCCTTAATCCCCCTCTCTTGTGGAATCATATCCCCCTATCTATTTTGTCCTTGTTCATCTTATAGCCAATAGTGTATTTTATAAATGTATATGAAGTACTACATTTCCTATGCATTCTAGCCCCTTTTCAACTTTACCATCTCATCGGTCTAATTTATAATTACATAATACATTCTAGTTCATAAGGGTTAAAACTATGGTGTTACATCTCCCTCCCCTTATTTTGGCACTATCCTCGGTGCACAACACCATTCCAATGTGATTAACATTACAAATCTAGGCTCTTTGTCCTTAATCCATGGAGGCAATCCAACCAACTCCTATATACACAGACACTGTGGCCTAAAATTAAACATGTATACATAGGATTTTCGACCCAAAACATGTATAATGATCTTCATAATTTATATTTATGGAATCAGTTCCAACCAACAAACTCTCCTTCCCTCTCAACCCTGCACAACCTAAATAAATGAACCCCTTTATCTGCCATGAAGTCCATCATGTTGTCCCACTTATCTCTAGGGCTCCAATTCTCTCTGGGGCTCCAATTCACTCGACCAGGAAGTTTCATAGTTGCAGCTTCAAGAAATATAGTTGCAACAAGTCCACTAGACTTTCTTTATTCCATGCCTTCATCATTGAGATCGATTTCCTTCTGGTGTTATTTTTCTGCGAGCTTCCGACTTCAATATCCAAAATCTCATCTGAATTATAAAAATATAGTCATGATGAGATATTGTTATACCAATTTCAATCATAAATGTCAAATATGTTTTATACAAGAAAACAAAGTTTCCTAGCATGAGCTTCCAACTCATAATTCGTTTTCTTCTTGCAGCTGCAAGCATCGATATTTATTATGGATTACAACAATGTCATACCCAATACCATTATTCTTGTAATTTTCTCAACCTTCAATCAACCAAACCAATTGTTAGCATAATCATGTAACAATTTGTAACTATTAATTTATGAAATCTATTTATATACAGGAAATAAAATTTCCAGACATGAGCTTATTTCTCATAATGTTTGGCTCTGCAACTGTAGATATCAGTCTTCCTTATGCGCTTACATCCCTTCCATATCCAAGACCATTCTACCTACAATTCCCTCAATTCACACTCATCCAAACAATTGTTAGTATATCATGTACAAGATATA
>JZKD02S0367243.1:405698-417519 GCA_000966675.3 Picea glauca
TTCTTTAATAATCAAGAAGCATGATGAAAGTGCATGAAACAATCAAGAAACATATTAAAATATTATAGGCTCATGCAATATTGAAGAATACGTCAACTATTCAAAGATCATGCAATATACAACCTTAAGCAATAAATATCAAAGTGAATATGCATATATAAAATATAGAGAATATAGAGACAAAATAACAATTATCTTCATAAAAGATTCACACCCTAGATGCAAATGTTGAACATTCCACCCAACCTTGGGCTCTGTTGCAAATTCTCTCTCTACAATAGGCCACCCCTCAACCAAGGCTATGAATCCACAAAGATGGGTGCATAGGCCAACTCTAAAAAACATACTAGATAGATATCAAGCTCTCACATTTTACCCAACCACACAACAAATCTTAGTTTTCCATCTCTCTTTCCCCTTCATCCTACACAACAACATGGTTTATATAATTGCATGCAATAATGCACCACATGGCCTCCCCAAGAAGCTCATGTAACCATTTTTCCCCACTAATTCCAAATGGGTGAATAAAATATAATAACTGGATTAACCCTTTTATCCCCCTATGAATATGTCCTTATTTGTCTTCCAGTCGACGATGCATTTTTATTATGAATGTTCAAATTATTACTCAAAAATGGGGTATTAAACTAAGCATTGTAAACAAGGTCTCCAACCATGACACACGCCCTCTCTATGGGTTCTTTCACCTTCAAGTGGTATTTTAGGTGACATTAGGAAATTATGAAAAGGGGATGGGTCTTAACTATGGCTAGGTGATCCAGAATATTTTTTAGAACAAAATGAAAGAAGAGATATTACGATGAAATACACATAAATATTGCTAGAAACAGAGAAATACAGTAATACATTATTACTATTAATGAAAGAAATGTATAGAGACTGTAAAAACACAGAGTGAAAGACTCGCTAGAATGGTGGCATATTATCTCTGAGAAGAGATGTGATGTCTACTCACATTCACAAGAATATGATTGTTACAGTGAGGCTCCAAAGGCCTTTTTAACATAAGTAAAATCCAAAACCCTAACCTTGGAAGATGAAAAGACAAAAGGTTTGCGAGCCCCGATGGGGGTAGTTGATACGTCAACTTCCTAGGGGCATAACTTTTTCATACGATCTTTGTTTGGGGTGCTCTATACACCATTGGAAAGGTCTAACTGAGAAGAACAATTTTCAACTAGCCCATGTCAACATATTGTGTATTCACTTGGGCCCCAAATCCCCAAAACACGTCGTTTAGGGCCTCAAAACAGCCCCAAAAGTTTGGAACCCGAAAAACTGCTAAAAAAATGCCAAGATGGAAAACTTTTTTTTGAGCCCATCGAATACGTGGGTGGCCACCAATATCCACTTGGATCAATCCTCCCTCCTTAGGAAGTAATGGTCTCCATTGTGTTGAGTTCCCGGGGGAGAGGGGGAAGCGTTTGTTGAATCTGAATCTTAGTGAGCTGCTTGTCTTGCTGGAGACATCGCGTTGCTTGGTTTGTGGAAGGATGTCACAAACCTATTGCTGGCGAGGTTGAATTTGTTTAACCAGTCGGGCTACATGAGATGTCTTTGTGCAGAAGGAATATTTGTGTTTTGTTGCAGTCTTGTCGACCCGCTTCTTTTGGATAGAAGGTGCTTGGGCCAAGGCTGTAGTGGTTGCAGTATCCTTTTGTTCACCTTTTGAACAGTTTGTGAAGAAGTTGAATTTTGTAGTATGAGATACTACCTTGCAGAACTGTTTAGGTGGGATAGTAGTTGGAACTACCTTTGGTATTCTATAGAGATGACCCCCCAAAGTAACAATGAAACTACAAGGTCGAGACTCATAAACAACATGGAGATTCCACATATATGGCTATCCCAAGAGAACATCACAGACATCCAGTGAGGAAACATCACATAATACCTCATCCTTGAAGGGTTGGATGTCGTATGACAATCAAAACTGTTGGTTGACACAAATATATCGTCCTTGGTGAAGCCACCCGATGTTGTATGGTTGCGAGTGTGGTGTTGTCGACAATCCCAACTGTTCACCTTTGTTGAGATGAGGTTCTTTTGGCTTTCGCTATCAACAATAAAATGCAGTGGGATCCCCTTCACCCGCATCCGTGAATGAAAAAGGTGTTCTCCCTCTTCAGGATCTCTTGGTTCTTCTAGTTGAATTGTTGTGATCGTGACAATAGCAGTGGGATCTATGTCGATGATCTATCTTCTATTAGTATTTTCTGAATCAGATTATGAATTAGGGTTTGGCTCCTTGTCTTTGATCTTGGCCACAAATGATTGTTTTTAGCGACATTCATTGATGTTATGCCAGGGGATTTTGTGGAAATTGCACCATTTTTTGGTGTCCTTCTTTGTCTTTCCATGAGCCTTATTTTACTGTGGCTTGGAATGGTTTTCAAGAAGATGTTTGTTAGTGTCATCTTTATCATACTTTCGTTGTTGTGGATTTACAGACCCGAACACCTGTTTGTTCTGGTGCTTAAATTTCTGCTCTATTTTAACAACATATCGATAAGTAGTACCGAGTGATGAGATTTCCAGAAAATCCATTTCAGTTTGGATATATCTTTCTAGAGCCCCACGGTATTTCAAAACCAAATGTTGCTTGGATTCTTTGATACCTAGCTTGGCGCACAAAGTATGGAAGGTATTGGTGAACTTCGACGCTACTTGGCCCCTCTCTTCCCACAGTGTGGTCCATCTCATGTACTAGTCCTCATAGTTGCCAATAGGGTATTAATGTTCCTTTACCGTATCCACAAAAAAATCCCAAGTAAGTTTCCTTTGTGGAAATTTCCTCCCAGTAAGTTTCCAACCAATGTTTGACATGGGGGAGATCCTTAAGGAGCACGAAGGTGATCTTTTCTCTATCGAAAAAATTGTGAACAAAGAAATAACCTTCTAATAGATTTAACCATTTGTCTAGGGAATCTACATCTATATGACCTTCAAATATAGGAATATCAAAATTAACCTATACCTTGAAAGGTGAGGTGCCTCCAAAGTGGTCGCTTGATGAAGGTGTGTCTACTGCTATTTGTAGGCATTGAAGGATGTGGGAAAAATTCTCCATCATTTCGTCTCTTTGTCGTGTGAGAGCTTTCTCAAGCAACAAATGAATATAATCTTATGCTCCGTCATTTTTCTTTTCTTCTGCCATGGAGAGTTTCTTGGGCATGCGAGAGAAATAGTCCTTAAGAGAGACAAGCTCAAGACCCAACTTTCTATACTCAAAACTCGTCAGGGACATGCACTGAAAAACGATCAAGAGCAACCTGCTCTAATACCACTGATCTGAATTATCTTTTAGAACGAAATGAAATCATAGATATTACAATGAAATACACATAAATATTGCCAGAAACAGAGAAATATAGTAATACATGATTTCTATTAATGAAAGAAATGTACATAGACTGTAAAAATACAGAGTGAAAGACTCGCTAGAATGGTGACANTTGAATTTTTTTAACCAGTCGGGTTACATGAGATGTCTTTGTGCAGAAGGAATATTTGTGTTTTGTTGCAGTCTTGTCGACCCGCTTCTTTTGGATAGAAGGTGCTTGGGCCAAGGTTGTAGTGTTTGCAGTATCCTTTTGTTCATCTTTTGAACAATTTGTGAAGAAGTTGAATTTTGTAGTATGAGATACTACCTTGCGGCACTGTTTAGGTGGGATAGTAGTTGGAACTACCTTTGGTATTCTATAGAGATGAACCCCCAAAGTAACAATGAAACTACAAGGTCGAGACTCATAAACAACATGGAGATTCCACATATATGGCTAGCCCAAGAGAACATCACAGACATCCAGTGAGGAAACATCACATAATACCTCATTCTTGAAGGGCTGAATGTCGTATGAAAATCAAAACTGTTGGTTGACACAAATATATCGTCCTTGGTGAAGCCACCCGATGTTGTATGATTGCGAGTGTGGTGTTGTCGACAATCCCAACTGTTTGATGACCTTTGTTGAGATGAGGTTCTTTTGGCTTCCGCTATCAACAATAAAATGCAGTGGGATCCCCTTCACCTGCATCCATGAATGAAAAAGGTGTTCCCCCTCTTCAGGATCTCTTGGTTCTTCTAGTTGAATTGTTGTGATCGTGACAATAGCAGTGGGATCTATGTCGATGATCTATCTTCTATTAGTATTTTCTGAATCAGATTATGAATTAGGGTTTGGCTCCTTGTCTTTGATCTTGGCCACAAATGATTGTTTTTAGCGACATTCATTGATGTTATGCCAGGGGATTTTGTGGAAATTGCACCATTTTTTGGTGTCCTTCTTTGTCTTTCCATGAGCCTTATTTTACTGTGGCTTGGAATGGTTTTCAAGAAGATGTTTGTTAGTGTCATCTTTATCATACTTTCGTTGTTGTGGATTTACAGACCCGAACACCTGTTTGTTCTGGTGCTTAAATTTCTGCTCTATTTTAACAACATATCGATAAGTAGTACCGAGTGATGAGATTTCCAGAAAATCCATTTCAGTTTGGATATATCTTTCTAGAGCCCCACGGTATTTCAAAACCAAATGTTGCTTGGATTCTTTGATACCTAGCTTGGCGCACAAAGTATGGAAGGTATTGGTGAACTTCGACGCTACTTGGCCCCTCTCTTCCCACAGTGTGGTCCATCTCATGTACTAGTCCTCATAGTTGCCAATAGGGTATTAATGTTCCTTTACCGTATCCACAAAAAAATCCCAAGTAAGTTTCCTTTGTGGAAATTTCCTCCCAGTAAGTTTCCAACCAATGTTTGACATGGGGGAGATCCTTAAGGAGCACGAAGGTGATCTTTTCTCTATCGAAAAAATTGTGAACAAAGAAATAACCTTCTAATAGATTTAACCATTTGTCTAGGGAATCTACATCTATATGACCTTCAAATATAGGAATATCAAAATTAACCTATACCTTGAAAGGTGAGGTGCCTCCAAAGTGGTCGCTTGATGAAGGTGTGTCTACTGCTATTTGTAGGCATTGAAGGATGTGGGAAAAATTCTCCATCATTTCGTCTCTTTGTCGTGTGAGAGCTTTCTCAAGCAACAAATGAATATAATCTTATGCTCCGTCATTTTTCTTTTCTTCTGCCATGGAGAGTTTCTTGGGCATGCGAGAGAAATAGTCCTTAAGAGAGACAAGCTCAAGACCCAACTTTCTATACTCAAAACTCGTCAGGGACATGCACTGAAAAACGATCAAGAGCAACCTGCTCTAATACCACTGATCTGAATTATCTTTTAGAACGAAATGAAATCATAGATATTACAATGAAATACACATAAATATTGCCAGAAACAGAGAAATATAGTAATACATGATTTCTATTAATGAAAGAAATGTACATAGACTGTAAAAATACAGAGTGAAAGACTCGCTAGAATGGTGACAGCTTATCTTTGAGAAGAGATGTGACAGTTACTTGCATTCACAAGAAGATGATTGTTACAATGAGGCTTCAAAGTCCTTATTAACATAAGTAAAATCCAAAACCCTAACCTCGGAAGATGAAAATCCAAAAGGTTTGCAGGCCCTGATGGGGATAGTTGATATGTCAACTTCCTGAGGGCGTAACTTTTGCATACAATCTTCATTTGGGGTGCTTGATAAATCGTTGGAAAGGTATAACCGAGAAGAACGATTTTCGACTGGCCATTGGAAGTCACCTAGGCCCCAAATCCCCAAACAAACATCGTTTAGGGCCTCAAAACAACCCCAGAAGTTTGGAACCCAAAAAACTGCCAAGATGGAAAACTATTTTTCGAGCCCGTGGAATAGGTGGGTTACCACAGATATCCACTAGGAGGGGAAAATAGGTCCTATGCCCTTGAAACAATGTTTTAGTGCTACATATTTTATTTTGATACATGTTAAGGTGAGGGATTTTGAAGTGGTTATTATTTTATGTAAAACTAATGCATCTGCGCTTTTATAACCAAAATTTGTGCTCACTTTTATAATATAATTTCATAACTAAAATGGGTGTGGTTTATAATGTGCGCACGTTACTATGAATTCAAAAAAAATACGTGGGATTCTTTATTTTTCTCTACGTGTTGTATGAGTTGGTTTCTTTGGTTTTACTTTCAAATTGACAAATTTATGGTTTATATTACACAAACAAAAACACACTCATTTTTCCAAGTCCCTATTATTATTTCCATTGTTTAATAAGTTTTAAAATATTGTCCACATATTCATCATCCATAAAATTACACACACTTACAGAGCTCTATATGTAAATTCCAAATATATATATATATATATAATTCTGAAATATATAATTTAAGTCTTTTTCTTTTATGTATCTTTTTATTTTCTTGGTATCTAGAAAATATATTATATTGTGCAAAGTACATACAAATCTACACAAAAGAGCTTGATTATGTTAAGACCTTTACACTTGGCTTAAAGAGTGACCTGTTAATTTTAAGGGTTCCCTAACTTTGTTAATTTTAGAAGTGTATAAGTTTAACATTAAAAAATAATATGAAAACACATGATATTTTTTAAATTATACTCATTTTCAATAATTATATTCTGAAAACTTGACAATTTATAATTGTACCAATAAATTATTATTTTACCATATACTAAATGCAACTAATTAATAAAAAAAAGCATTAAGTCACACCTCCCTAATAATTGCATATTTTACTAAATACTATTAAATATAAAAGAATCACTTTTATATTTTACTAAATACTATTAAATATAAAAGAATCACTTTTATATTTTACTAAATGCTATTAGATATAAAACAATTATTTTTATAAAAAAAAATCCTTTAATCTAAAGATTTGAATTTTTAAAATTTATTTTACCATATACTAAATGCAACTAATGTGTCACAAGACTAAGCATTAAGCCACACCAACCCTAATAATTGTATATTTTACTAAATACTATTAAATATTAAAAAATCACTTTCATATTTTACTAAATGCTATCAAATATAAAACAATCACTTTTATAAAACAATATAAAATGGTGATCTCACCAAGATTTATTTAACCAAATTCTAGTGAAAAAATATAGAATGAGAATTTCTGATAAAAATTGTGACAAGTTACTAAAACAATAAAATACTACTGGGTTGGCTAAATGTTCTATCTTTTGGGTTTTCTGACAGGAATTGATAAGAATCCCGCCATGTAAATTTGGACAAAATCTCTATTTTCTGTTGTTTAAATTGTTTTTCTGAATGCATAAATGAATTCAGCTTGCTGAAAAACTCCTGGGACACTTTGATTATACAAACTTAACCACTCAAATCTGCAGATCCAATCATTCATTACCGAATTTCGAGCAAAATCAAATGAAAAAAATAACCAAAAAAAAACTCAAAAATAGAACGTTTAGACTAATCTAAACACTTATGAAACATTCATTTATTAATATTAATAAATATAATTAAAATAAGTATCAAATCCACAGGTACCTTGCTATACACGAAATCTAGATCCGTCGTGGATTTGCTGAACTAAAACGTTTTTTCTAAAAATAGAAAAATAAAGAGTTAATATCGATAACATGCGTACCTTTTGCTATATGTGCATATGAAAAATCATGGGGTTATGACAGGAAGCTCCTTAGCATCTTGAATATCCATATGAAAACTAATTACGAAGTGAAAATTGTCTCAACGATTGTCCACAGGCGTGAAGTAAATCATTATTCTATTCATTGATGTTTGCATTAAGGATGCCTTTCAGGGGAAAGTTTTTACAATGGGCGGTCCTCAATAATGCCACTCAGATGAACAGAAACTCTCGATATTATTTGAGGGGATTGAAGGGTTCATAGATTCCATTCAGGTGATTTCCATTGGATATTCGGTCTTTTTTGTTTGTTTCAGGATTCAATTATGATTTAGTGGCTTTTATAATGCTTCCCACGTTTTACATTATAATGACTGAGATGCTTTTGGAAAGTAATTGGAAGGTCAAGGAAACGACATATTTCAGCTGAGAGGGCGAGCAGCGGCCACCATCCAGCTATAATATTTAGGGGTTGACTTGCAGTACGGGATAAATCTCGGGGGGACTCTCTATCGACCTTTCTCTGTAATATCATACTTTGAGCCGGCCAGCTCATTCCGTATGGGTGGTGGATGGTTTGTGCTATCCTCGGGTGACTATTTCCTTTTTTTAGGGTATGTTATTGACAGCGAAAGCATAAAATGCCTGCCATCTTTTCAAAACGAATTGAAACCATTAATGGCGAATCTTCATAATGCCTTCTGCACTGATGAAAGATCCCCACAGATTTCCATTCGGTCTCAGATTCATTCAGATACAGTGATTAAGTAATAGAGGTCGGTAGAAAAAGGAAAACTGGAGATCCCTTTATCAGGGCATTTTGAAAACTGACAGCGATGGTTTTGTATTCATGGCAGGCAGGGAGGGGATGGTAATGAATATAAATGACTGAACCAAACAATTTCAAAATTCGTTTACTCCCCCACTGTTCCTTCGTCAACCTCGTCGTCATTGTCCTTGGTACTCTCCAACTCCACTATTGTTGTGAAATGTGGAGCTCCGTCCACTTTTCAAAGTCCACTCCCCCACCGGATGAATTATTTTTTCACTTTCACATGTCTTGCCAACAAGCGAGCGTCGTGCGTTTTCCTTTTTTAGGGTTTCGAGTCAATGGTCCGATGATAAATAAGTGGGGATGAATCCCATTTGCCGCAATTAATCATGAATGTTGCATTTCTGATTTTCGGTTTGGAGATCAGCTTTATTTTCAATCTGAGCCTGAGGTCCACTGTAAGCGGGCCATGTCCGTGAATTTGATGGTAAGCCATAAGCACTCAGCACCAGACTAATCAATATTGTATATGACGAAGTTGACGGATTTCTGTATATATTTCATTAATTATGTTATTGAATCCACGGCGTACGGTTTTTTCTCATGATATTGAAAGCCTAATCTAAACGTTCTATCTTTTGATGGTTTTTAGGTGATTTTTTTAGTTTGATTTTGGCTGAAATTTGGTGAGGAATGATTGGATTTGCAGATTTGAATGGCTAAGTTTGTATAATCTTTAGGGGTTCTTCAGCACGTTGAATCCATTTATGCATTCAGAAATACAATTTAAACAACGATTATATCCATATTTACATTGCCTGATTCAGCCAAAAAACCCAAAAGATAGAACTTTTAGTCAATACCGATATTGAATGCTGCAGCGTGTGGATTATAAACTGTTCATTGCTGCAACAAATAGATTATAGATTGTGATCTAAATTGCTTTAAAATCTGACGACGTATAATCCACCACCGCCGCATTGAATGCTGCTAGCATGTTGGATATTGATTATAGATCGTGATCTCAATCGTTTTAAGACCGGACGACCTATAATCCACCGTCGCAGCATTGAATACTGCGTGCCATTCTCAATATTGATTATAGATTGTGATCTGAATTGCTTAAAGATCGAACGACCTATAATCCACTGCCGCAACATTGAATACTATGTAGCATGTTGGAAATGGCGTTGGCTAGATGTTCTACGAAATGGTTTTTTTCGTCAGAATTAGGCAATATAAATTTACACGAATCACTATGTTTTGTTGTTCAAAATCCATTTCTGAATACAGAAATGGATTCGGCATGTTGAAAAACTCTTAGGGCACTGGGATTATACAGAAATAATCACTCAAATCTACGAATTCAACAACTTCTCATCATATTTCAGGGAAATATCCCCAAAAAAATCTTCATTTAGTAGAGCCTTTAGCCTACTGCTGTTGGAAATGGCATTGGCTAATTGTTCTACAAAATGGCTTTTTTCGTTGGCAATATAAATTTACACTAATCACTATATTTTGTTGTTCAAAATCCATTTCTAATACAGAAATAGATTCCTGAAAACAAAAATGGATTCAGCATGTTGAAAAACTCAACACTCCAATTATACAAAAATAATCTCTCAAATCTACAAATTCAACAACTTCTGATCATATTTCAGATAAATATCTCCGAAAAAAATCTTCATTTAGTAAAACCTTTTAAAATAAAAATCACTGAACACTGTTATCAGATCCCACGGTGTACGGCTTTTTCCGATGCCATTAAGTCAAAATCGCTCATATCCCAATGAATGTCCAGCCTGCTATCACATGTATGTACGGACGGGCTAAGCATCATCCTCGCTTTTTTCAAATGAGTGACTGTGTGCTCTTGCATCTCCGTAAAGTCATCCAATCCAATAAGACTCTTCATTGGTTAATTAAATATCTCAGATTCCATCTGTATTCCAGAGCTTCTTCCGGAATGATCTGTATAGTTCCTTGTAAGTTGGTTGACCATCAAGTTGTTGGCAATAATGAGACGTATGTGGCTTTCTTTCCTCTTTCCCATAAATCATTCGAATATCTATATAAAACAGAACTCAGATACAATGTACGACATGCAGATATGTATGAAAACGAAGCTCTCTTGAATGCCAAGTTGTTAACAGCAAATGCTACCACTATTGCTAAATAGTATCTTGACAACGAATCTCAATTTTAAAGGGAAAATTAAACATTTTTAAATTAATATTGATTCGACCAAATCCCATCGTGGCTATGTCGTAGATGCCAAAGTTTCCACTGACATAAGCAAAATGATAAAATATGAGCTAGTAGTTGAACGTGATTGGAATTTGGAAGCGATAATCAAAATGCCACCAATCCCGATAACAGGAGATTGGAAAGCTTGTTCACCGTTGCAGATTTTGACGCTTGAGATTGGAAAGTTGTTTACCGTTGAAGATTTTGGCGCTATTCTACTCAAATACCATGGATGCAGATTTTGATGCTATTTTACTCAAATACCAAGGATGACTGGCTATGAATATAAATTTGTAACCAATACCTGTTAGAAATTAATTAAACAACCAGTCTACTGGTTGATAGAGATAAACTTGCAATAAATGCATCGACTGCACCGACTTTGGTAAACTCTTGAAAGAATCAGAAACATCTAGAAGAAGCAATTCCAGCCATTGATCTTGAAACTAATCAACGGTGGAGCTCATCTCACCACTGTATAAATACTCATGCCTCTAATGCAATAGATAAGTTGTTTTGTATGTTCTTCTTGTCTCTTTGTGTGTGAGTTCTCTTATTTGGTATCAGAACCAAGAGAGTCGTGAGGGCCGAGCCGGAGAGGCCTGAGAATCGAGAGCTCTGTGAGGTGTGCTGACCTATGTTAGAAAGTTGTGAGGTCTGAGAGTTGTGAAGGCCGTAAGAGCCAAAAGAGTGTTGAGAGCCGTCACTATTGTTTTCCATGAGACAGAGGGCCGTGAGACAGAGTTTGCTTCTCCACTGTGCGTTGAGGAGGTTAAGCGAACCGCATACTTGTTGAGTCTAGAAAGAACTGTGGACGTGTGAAGAAATTATGTGGTGATTCATCTCCTGTTGCATGAAGGAAGATTTCCATAAGGAATTGTTGGCTCGGGGCTGCACACTAATCCATAGAGAAGTTATATGGTAGTAAAATTCTGCATGGTAAAGGAGCCATATGCATATTGTCTTTTTTTTATGGCCTAGTTGCTTTGGTTTGATTTGAGTAGAAGTAAGAAAATAAAAATGGTTGTGGTAATTTTGGAAGAAGTAAGAAAATAAAAGTGGTTGTGGTAATTTTGGAAGTCTTAAGACTATAAAAGTAATTTTGTTTTATAGTGTTGGTAATTTTGGTGTTGGATTTAAGTGAATGGAAAGTTAATTTTAACATATCATTTATTGAAGAATATAATGGTGATAGTGTGTTAATCTAAAAGGTGTGTTTATTTGTAAGGGT
>JZKD02S0367243.1:450408-464878 GCA_000966675.3 Picea glauca
TTTTAATTTGAAGTATTATTTGAATGTTGACATAAACAAAAATAATGTCAAAATTGATTAGAATGTGAAATAATAATAAACGTGTAAACAAACGTAAGTATAATCACACTTTAATGGCTCATTACATCTCAGTGATTTTAATGATTCGTTACATCTTAAAAACAAATAAATGTATACAACATATAAAAGTTTGTATAATAAAATCAACATTATTTTATAAAAATGATTGCATTTTGGGTGAAACAGTAATTTTTTATTATTATTTAGTTTTAATAAAAAATGATAAATAAATAGGTGGCATTATTTTCTTAGAGCCTCAGCCATGCTTGCAAAGCTTGCTATTGGTCTGTCAACAAGGCTTAGACTCCATCACAATTTGTGATGATTTGAAAGTGGTCATTAACCATGTGAAGTTGAAGACTTTGCTCACACATATGAAATTACGAGTATATTTTGGAGAATTCAACATGAGTTAGATGTTTTTAATAATCTAGCCCATATCAACATCCTCCATCATAATAATGTCATTGTTGATGGTCAAGCCAACCTGCTTATGAGGGACACCATAGCAACGCTCAGGGTTAATGGGAAACCCTCCTTGCTCCTCATTTTGTGATCAAGATCACGGTTCCCAACCTAGTTCCTTGCGAGGGTTTCAGCAGAGATCCTGGAGCTGGCCTTAGTCTCATGGCATGCTTGAATTCTTCACCTAAAGCTACCACTTCTCCTTTACATCTTATGGAAACGACAAGTGGCGATGGATTTAAGCCAAGTGGGAGCTTCCGCCGCCAAAACGCGGGCGTCCCTCGCTGTACTATCCCCTCGTTCGGGTATGAAAATTATGTCCTTTTTTCCTTCTTGTGTGTGTGATCTCCTCTTCTTCGCATAGACCCTTCCATCTCCCCTAGCCTCTTTATTAATTCCCTATATGGAGCTTGCCCTTTTGCTCATGGAGTTTTCGTCATTCCAACAGTCATTGACATCACCCATGTAGGATAATGAGTGTACCACCTCTCCAAGTCATTTGATCTCTCTATGTGATCGTATCTCTCGTTTAATGGATATGATAGGTGAATAAACTCCTCCTTTGTGGTAGTTGTCCCTCACACTATGGAATGCAAATTTAAGAGGAATGCATTTGGGAATTGGAGAGAAGTATTCGGATCTTGTGAAGAATCCTTCATCGTTTCAGTGTCTTTTTGTTGCATTACAAGAACTCTCTTGGTATGGTTGTAAGGTTTTACATCATGGAAAAGTGAAGTGTAAGTAGTGCGCATTGCAGAAGGGAGCCCCCCGACGATGAACAATCTGACTTAGTGAATTCAGTTCAATCCCTTCAGATTCAAGTTAACAGTCCATCAACTCAAGTTCTTACTGCCTTAGAGATCCCGATGGAGCATAGATAGGGCCAAAAACAACTCCAATATGAGTGTGCGACTATCCGGTCCAAAGTGGAAGAGATGCGCTTGAGGCCTAGTTCCTGGTCACCAACTCATACAGACCCAACAAATTTAGATGAGGCCTCATCCCCTAGCCCTCTCCAACATGTTCTGGACCTCAATTTGCCACTAAATCCTGAAGAAGCTACGTCCAACAGGAAAGATCACCAAGATTAATAGTTTCTAGATGTTGTGTTTTTGCATTGTGATATTAAGGGTGTTTTATAGAATTTACCATGGGAGCCATTTTGGAATTATGTAGAAGCTTAAGTTAGTCATTATTTCTCAGAATAGCTTAGATAGTTACCACCATGTTTTTGCTATCTTTGAAAAGGCTAATTTTGGGTCATGTAATATATCTTTTGCAAGTTAACATTTTAAAATAAAAATTTCCACGGTTTTCCAAAAAACAAAAAATTCTTAAAAATAAAAATAAAAAATTGATAAATAAATTTTAGATTAAAGAAAAATGGAAGAAGTAAAAATAAATAAGTTTAATTCAGATAAACACTTAATTAAATCTAAAATAAAATGATTAATATAATTAATCATAAAAAATGTTGTATATCAAAATTGATATAAACCAAGTGTTTATAATATTTCTAATTTATTTTTAATAATTAGTCCTTTTTTCCATTAATTAAAAACACATAAAATAAAAAAAATATTGTAATTATTTCAAAATAGTATGAAATATTATTAGGAGTGGTCATGTTAAAAATTGTTAAATGGATGTTCAATGGATCTTATCCTCTTCTTAGAAACAAGCCTCCCCCTCATTGAGAGCACGACTATGACTAAATACCTAATGTATAAGAACAAG
Source organism: Picea glauca (assembly GCA_000966675.3). NCBI lineage: Eukaryota > Viridiplantae > Streptophyta > Pinopsida > Pinales > Pinaceae > Picea > Picea glauca. The sequence goes on from JZKD02S0367243.1 coordinate 452,671, forward strand.
TTAAACAGCATGGAAGACAAGAGGCTTCCTAAAATTGCTTCAAAATCGAGTCGTAACCACCATAGACTCAAGTGAGGATGCCATAAAGATGCCCGTTCTTGGCTAAACTATTGGGGAATCATGGAAGACGCAATTTTGCAGAATAAATATACTATTAAAAATATCATCAAATCAAAAATTAAGGAGAAAATGTGGTGTGATAAAGAGTTATAGGAAAAAAGAAAATTAAGGTATTATAAGGATGTAATCAACTTGAATCTAGAAGTTCAAAATTATCTATCTGTTTTGACAAGTGTAAAGAAAAAAATAAGCATTGTTAAGATAAGAACAAATTCTCATGAGCTCTATAGTGAAACTGGGCGTTGGTCAATTCCTAAAATGCCTTGGGATGAAAGAGTGTGTCACCTTTGTGACACTAAGAAGGTATAATATGAAAAGAACTTTCTCTTAGATTATCCAACCTATACCCAAATTAGATGTAATTTTCAAAATATTTGTCACACTACCAACCTTCCTAACATCTTAACTCAACAAAACTATGGTGATCTTGGAAAGCCTCTCTTAATGATTTTCGAGCACAGAAACAAAATTCTAAGGAATCGCAAGTAATCACTTACCCTCTTAAGGTTTGATAGACCAATTTGGTTTTAGTGGACGTTAATAATCTTCATCATCATCAATATCTTCCAATTTTTTTTAAATAAAATAATAATAATCACTTATCAATTAACTAAAAATTGTATATGTATTCTTTTAATAAGAAAAAAAAGTATATTTTGATTATGATGAATAAGGTTTAATTAAACCATTATCAATAGATGATATGCATTTTAGAGTTAAAGATGTTCACATATTCCATAATTTTTTATTGTGAAGAACGTTTTATAACCTTTTATAAAAGACTTATACATGTATAAGATGTATACAAATGATCATTTTGAAGAAAACATTGACGATTGATTTAATTCATTATTTTTTAAGTTATTAAAAAATAATGATTTGTTGACGTGAATCGTGATGAGGCGGAATCAGTATGGCACCATCCTGTGTGGCTAGGTTTTTTCTTAGTCGTCGCCCTGGTTGTTGGTGCGTCGATTTCTCGTTGATCATGCTTGTTGTGAATCGTGTGTGTTTTCTAGTGCATCGCTTGTGTACGTGTGCCGACAATGTATCATTCGTGTTTTCCTAAAGCATCATGGGTGAGCCTTCCCCTTCCATTGATAAGGGAAGAAAGAAAGAAATAATTTTTAACGTTTACGAGGTTAAAAATAGTTTATTTGACAGATTGTTTTTTCATCTGGCTTTTGTATTCGGCCCTTTTTCTGTGAAGTTTTATAATAATCGCTCCCAGCTTCTCAACAAACTCTTTGTTGAATAGATTATCCCAAGAACTAGCTGCCAGAATACCTGCATAATTTTTCCTGCTATCTTTGAGGGCCTCACATTCTAAAATGAAATGTTTTTTTGTTTCCACTTTTTCGGACGAGCACAAAATACATACTCTTTCTTCCCACTTTTCTTTTGGTCTTTTCCAGCGCCCTGTTTCACAATGGAGTTGATGAGAATTAGTCCTTAATTGAGCAATAAGAATTTTAGATCTCCAAGAGATATTGACCCCTATGTACGCCTTTTGCTAATGGTTATGAGTGGGGTTAAACTCTTCAATGTAGTACTTCTTCTTTCTCCCTAGCTCTTTCTCCCAAGTACGTTTGTGGAACTTATCCATAACAAAAGTTTTTATCTCTTTACTCTTTGTAGGACACATGCTCAAGCAAATGCCCCATTTACTAAACCATTTGTTATTTTGCCGCATCCAAGTCTTTTTTCTTTTGCACAATCTATCACTAAAGGGTCAATTTCATCCTTCTTGGTTCACTCCATGGAAAGTCAAAACTCTATCATCGTGTGAGAGCATGGTCTAGTTGGTAAGTTTTTAGGCCTTTGGCTCAGTGCTGGGATTGTTAGGGAATGAATTTTCAAGAATTAGCTTGCGCAAGATTTTTTTTCTTTTTATTGTGGGATTTCTTTTTTGTATTTCTTTTAAAAACTATTAAATATTGAGATCTTATCTTCATATTTGGCCTCTACTTATGAGTTCCAGGGGATTGTTTCTTCCCCCCTGGATCCTCGACTTCAACCGAGACATGAATATCTCTTCTATTCCTGTTTGGTTTAAACTTATATTCCTCCCACTTATTTTCTGGAGTGAAGACAACATCATATCTATTGGAAATAAATTGGGTTGTTTTATAACCGATTCTGAGCCCAAGGGAAAAATATACAAGTGCACTAGAATATGTGTTGATATGGATTTTTCTAATGGGCTACCATAGGCAATTCAGCTCAATCTAGACGATTGAAGTCATCTTCATGCCCTTGACTATGAACAAGTTCCTTTTAAATGTAACATTTACTATGAATCTCGACACTTTGACAAAAGCTTCCCTAAAGCTCAAGAAACTCAACCATTGTAAAATAATGCAAACCAAGGAATCAAACGGGTTTCAAGAAAGCATAAGAAGTAGTAGCCCAGTGGGACTCAACTAGATCATATGTCTCAAGCTCGCCCACATATTCCCTCCAATAATATATATGAAGCATTTGAATCTCACGATTTAGAAAAAGAGGGCTCTATGGAGGTAAATCTTCAACAAAACATCTCAGAGATGAACTATGAGCAGCTAATAAATGATCAAAAGAAATAAAAAATATCATAAAAAGAAAATGAGGCCTCCTCACTTGGGGGAAGGGCTTCTTCACATGGGGAGGATTCAATTCTAGATCATGCAGATATGCCTCCAATTGGGGTTTAGGATGCTCCCCACAAAAATACTTCAGTGTCAAAGGAGATTGGTGATTCTTGGGAGGGAGAAGATCCTAAATCTCCCTCCTTCATGAATATTTTAAAGAAGAATCCATGTCCTTCTCCCCCTTTAACAAGAGGAAGGAAATCAAATAAAAATCATAGAGAGAAAGAACTAGAATTAGAAATCTCAAGGGGCTTTTAGCTATCATTGGATAACATCTTATATAGTGATGGGATAGCTTGGTGTACATGTTTGTTAATTATGTTTTACTTCTGCATTTTCTTATGTAACCAATTTGTAAGGATAGATTATTTCCAGTGAGAAGTAGTAAAATGAAATCCATGAAAATTTTGGGATTGGTTTAATAAAGACAACCTCAAAATTTTGGCTCTCATTAGTATAGATAACAAACTGATATTTATGAAAATTGCACTATATTTATAATGATTGTAGTTTTTATGTATTTTTCATTATTTTGAAGAAGGATTCAATGACAAACCAACATCATACTATATGGGTTTATCTATATTTGTAATGATTGTAGTTTTTTATGTATTTTTCATTATTTTGAAGAAGGATTCAATGACAAACCAACATCATACTATATGGGTTTATATTGAAATTTTTTAAAAAGTTATAATATAATTCAATATATTAGATGTATTAGATGGTATTAAAAGCATTGGGGTTTTTATTAAACTAAATTAGAGATATATATATTTGGGATTTAACCAATCAACTTTTTTGGGGAGTTCAGGAAGGGGGTGGGAAGGAGAGTTAGCAATGTCAAATTTGTCTTTGTGATTTTTTGTTTTTAATGGAATTTAAGAATTTCATCAAAGAGTGGGGTAATATGTATATATTCTTTGTATTTTATAGAAATTTTTAATAAATCTTAGATTTATGTGAACAAATAACCATGAATTTCAAAATAAATGGATTTAAAGATGAAATAGTTTTATTTTTTATTTTTTATTTTTATTTTATTTTTATTTTTTTATTATATGTTTTAAGTTCAATTTAAATATAATGAACACCCTTTTTAAAAAAGATATTAGATATAAATGTAAATTATTAGAAGAAAAAATAATAACAAATATAAAAAAAAAAAAAATATTGTAAAAATATAATATTTAAAATATTCAATAAAATAAAAAATTTGCATGATTTAAAAGCATATATTAATATAAACTATCAACATTTAAATTTTTAAAAATAAAACTAAATTAAAAAGATTTTTTAATATCTAAATGTAATATTGAGTTAACCTTCTTGGTTTCTAAAATTTAAAATAGAAAATATCAATATAAAGGGATTCTCATGGAGATAGATAGGTTACATTCAAATGTGATTTATGATATCATTATATAAATACATGAGCACATAAATTAAACATGCACGCACTTTTAGTTGACTAGATATTTAAAATATACTAAGTTTCTTCTAGTCGGTGGTGGGTATCAAAATAATTTTCATAATGGCTCCCCGAGATTTGGGGTAAGTATTTATTCTTTAAAATAGTTATTTTATGTTTATATAGACATCTATATTTATAGATTGATTATAAGGATAAGACATTGATCATCATTATTTAAAATTTACAGATTGATTATAAGGATAAGACATTGATCATCATTATTTAAAAATATTTTTAGAAATATTTTTATGTTTTGATATTTTATGTTAATAATAATAAACAATATTATTATTTTTTAAATAATGAATTATTTTGATTAGATTTTGTCATTTTTGTAAGGGATCAAATCTTTAAATGCAAATTTTTAATTTTTTTTAAGCTTTGTACTTAAAAAAAAGGTTTTGACTTAGAAAAATGGATCCATAAATTTCACTTTAAAATGAATTTATGTTGGTTATATTAATTCCTTTAGAAACACTCTATAATTTAGTATGAGAAAGATGTTTATGTAACATAACACATTAAAATTATATATATATATATATATATATATATATATATATATAAATAATTTTATTGTGTTATGATACATATATTTATTATTTTATGTAACATAATATTATTATTTAATTTTAATGTTATGTGTTATATTATTATTTTAATGTGTAATATTGTTATTATATGTATAGATAATATTTAAAAATGTGATTAAGTTGATAGGTGTTTTCTATAACATAGTATGAATAGGTGTATAAGTCTATGTTCAATACCCAGTTTATATATATATATATATATATATATATATATAAATAAAATGTTTTAATATTAACTTTACTTTTAAAATAAACATTTTATATAATATATATAGTAATCCTCTTAAAAATATCTTAAATATTTAAAGTATCAAATTTATAATAAAGATAAAAATATTCACTTTAATCATGATAAATACGATAAATACGAAGTTAATATAAATCTATATTAATATAGTATCACATAAAATTATTAATATAGTATCACATAAAATTATTTAGAGACTTATCATGACAAGAGTGAATACAACATGACAAGAGTGAATACAACATGTTAATGATATGTGCGTCAAGTGTGCATTATGATAACATTAATTATAAAATATACACATATTATTCATATTATCCATGTTTCTTCTTTCAACATTTAGAATCCAAAAATGAGATAGTCATAAAAGGGATAAATTAATATGAAAGGAGTTTTTAGGATTTTTTTTTTTCATATAATAATTGAAATGGGTCTCTCTTCTTTTCTAATAAACTAGTAACATTTGCATGATCCAATTTTTTGAACAATTCTGATAATCTCATAACATTTGCATGTAAAAAGGACGAAAAATTGTGGATTTATTATTTTTATATTTTGAGATTTAAAAAACATATATTATTTAAATTTTTTTAGGATTTTTTTTTTTTATAATAATTAGACAAATAGTTATAAAAGAGATAAATTAATATAAAAGGATTTTTTAGGGTTCTTTTCTTTCTATAATAATTGAGATGGGTTCTTCTTTTGATCAAATTTTCAACCATTTTAATAATCTAAAAACATTTGCATGATCCAATTTTCCTAACAATTCTAATAATCTCATAACATTTGCATGTATAATTGATGAAAAATTGTGGACTTATCATTTTTATACTTTCATTTGTATATATAATTGATGAAAAATTGTGGATTTGTCATTTTTATACTTTGAGATGTAAAAAAAATATATTATTTAAAAAAAAAAAATTGTGATTTTCTAACATACACAATAATAATTTAGAAATGATTTTTTTGTTTGAAAATGTAATAAAATTGATTACATTTAAAATTATAAAAATATTATTTTTTATATTTTGATTTTGATAAACAAGATAAAAATTTAAGAATTTTAAAACAAAAATATGATAAAAATTTAACAACTTGATTTCGATAAATATGATAAAAAATTAACAACTTGATTTTGATAAATATGATAAAAATTTAAGAATTTTTAAACATAAATATAATAAAAATTTAAAAACTTTCATTATTTAGATTATCAATTTTCTATTAACATAACTATTATTTTTCTAATATAACTAAAAGTGTTTGGAATTTCTTCACATATACATAAAGTAATTCAAAATTCAAACTCTAAAAGTATCCACCATGATGATGGTTAAGTTCACAAAATAAAAAATAAATAAAAACTAAGTGTCAAACCCGTCATCCTGTCCATGGGTGAGAGGCTCCTTTGTTTCCTCTCCCTGGCTTTCTCACTCTCTTAGTTCTCCTTCTTGATGAACTATGAACCGACTCCAAACTTTGCTTTGCACAAGAGCTTGAACTTTCCCTATGCCTTAATAATCTATGTTTTATCCAGCCTAAAATACTTGGTATCCTGAATGCACACTGGACCCCGTCAGTATCCATTTCTAATTTCAAAATTTTATAAAATATTTATATAAAATATTTTCATGACAAAAATCAAATATTTTATCAACTAAAATATTATTTTAATTGTAAAGATCAAATATTTTATAAGCATTATATCTTACATTTATAATGAGATTATTTTCACAATATTTTAAAAACATTTTATATAAATATTTATTTATAATGAGATTATTTACATAATATTTTAAAAACATTTTATATAAATGTTTATTATTATTTCTTTTATAACTTTTATTAAATATTATCATTATCTACATTTTATAATTACATAATATTTTTTTCTTATCTTATATATGATCACTCTTAATACCACTAATATTTTACAATTCCATTTTCATTTTTTCAAACTACAAAATCTTACAAAAGGCTATGTCTCCATATAATTGACCATCACACATTACTGTATTTTAGTATTTAATATTAACTCTATTACTAAATTTTATACTAAAATATTTTTTTTAAAAATTTTCTTTCAATTTTATATTTTCCTTTTTAAATCATATTTCAATTAATTTATATTTTTTTTTATAAAAATATAATTAAAAATTTATTAATAATAATCCTCTATGATAAGTTTTCATGTTATTAATCATCATGCATTACTATTTTCATTTTATTAACCATCATGCATTACTATTTTTAGTTATTAATTTTATTTATAATTTTTTTATTAAAATATTTTTTAATTTTTTCAAAATATTTACATTTTCATATTTTAATTATATTTTAATAAATTTTAAATCTTTTTATAAATTTATAATAAAAAAATTATTAATAATAATCACAATAAAATTATAAATAATAATCATAATAACATCCATAATATAAAATATAAAATATATTATAAAACATGAAATATCCAACCAATTTAAAAAAACATATTTGAAACCCATTAAAAAAACACATTTCCCTTCCCTAAAACAACATCATCCACTTTTGCAACTCAATTAATTTACAAAGTTACAACCCTATTTATATCTATATTACATCACCATTATATCTATATTACATCACCATTGATGAAGTTATGTCCAAACAAATGGTATCAATTATGTGTCCATCAATGTCTATTAAAAATATTTTTAGTTCTTTATTTTTAATTATAACATTATCAACATCAAAATGGAATTATTTTTTAGCTCATTATATACACCAACATCAAAATGGAATTATGTTTTACTTATTATTTATATCTTAAATTTTGGTCACAATTATGTTGAAACAAATAAATTAAAAAAGCACATAAATATAAGATAATAATTCATGATCTTATGAACAACAGTGAAAGGCATGTAATATGTAATACATATTACATGTAATATGTAATACATATTACATGTAATATGTAATACATATTACATCTATTTATATTTTGTTTTTAATTTTAATATTTTTTTATTGATTTATAAAAATAGAATACATATAATATGTATTATATATTATATTACAATTATTTATATTTTGTTTTTAATTTTAATTTTTTTTTATTGATTTATAAAAATAGTTTGAACTATTTATTGTGAAATGATTGGAGTTCAAATTTTAACATGCCTTTTCTAGATTTATCAATTGACTATTAATTATATTGAATATTTTGTGACTTAACTTTAGACTAAATTATTATATGACTATGGAAAAACATAAAAAATCTTTGTTTTTTTGTGTAGATTTATTAAATGACTATTAATTATATTTATTTATTTTTTAACTAAAATGTGTTTGATTTTTAGTTATATATATATATATATGTGTATGTGTGTTTTTAATAATATTTATTGTTTTTAATTAAACTTACTAATTTATACAAATGATCTAATGAATAATTAGTTAAAAAATATACTAATATACTAATATTATAAATGAAATTTATATAATAATAATCATAATTACTAAAAAAAAAAAAATTAATATAACTATACTTATATAATTTTATTTAAAAAATAAATAAATATTAAATTATATAAATAATTAATTAAAAAATTAAAAAAATTATTAAAAAAATTATTTTTTTACAAAATAATCAAACTTTTTATACAATATTTGATACAATATGCCATATTGAAAATGGTTGTATTATAAATAATATATTAACAAATAATATGAGATCATCTCACTCATTCTCCTCATATTCATGAATATTACATTCCTCATGCTCAACCATGAAAATAAATATATCAAAGAGCACTCTTTTATATTTGTAACCATCATGAACATTAATAATTATGAAATGTTAATTACATTATGAAATATACAATTTAATAAATGTGAAAAAAATATTAGAAAAACTAAAACATTAATTTTGATTAATCAATTATCCTTACCAAATCATCATAATGCTCCTGACATTGGTAAAGCACTTCCAATACTTGCAAAACCATTTACAAATGATTTTCATGCTCTTTTTCACATTTCAAATAGACTAGTATATTATCAAGGAAAACATGCATGAACTTGTCCAATTATTTATTGAAGACACTATTTATAAAGCACATAAATGTAGTTGGAACGTTTGGGAGACTAAATGGAACCACTACAAATTAATAATGGCCATACCTTATTCTAGAGTTTGTCTTTGGATGCGTTTATATATATATATATATATATATATATATATATATATATATATATAACAAAATTATGTGTGCAAATGTTGAAGTATTTTTCTACAGTTCTTTATTTTCTCTACTACTTTCACCATATTTAATCATTCCTCAAATCTCAAGCAAAAAAAGGAGTAACCACACCTACAATGGAATTCAGGTATGATACTCCCCTAGTTTATCTTCTATACAAGATTGCTCTAGCTTTTTGTGGCTTCCCAATAAATCATGCCCCAACTTTCCTTATATTTCCTTCAAATTGAAGGAATGAGGAATATGATCAATTAAACCCTAAACCATTACACAACAATATCCTATATCACAGTCATTATCCTCTCATAACATCATTCATTTCTCCTCTCCTCTCATGAAGTAATCAATGAGTATCTAGCGTAGTTTCACCAATCATTGAGCATTATAATTGACTATCCTTTCTCTTTTGCTTTCAATATTTTCCCTCTATTCCAAGTCCATGGGAGCCACATCCCAACTCATGAGAGGAAACCCATTCAATTTTTGTTTAAGCATTTTTTATTCCTTGAGATGTCTCAGGTTGTTATTGGAACGATGTTGAGGCACCCCAGGAGCTAAGACTCAAGATGAGTCTTAAAGCTAAATTTACAATAAAATAATTGTGCAATATTTGGGAATTTTTTCCCTCTCTTTATTGAAATTATAGGACCTCAAACAATCTCATCTCATATGAAAAATTATCTCAACTCTCAGACAAGTATGTCTATGAGTGTTTCAGACAATCAAGCTGTAATGTCCCCAAGGCCGAGCCCTGTTGTAAATCATGTTTATGAAATGAATTGTAATTATGTTTTTATAGGATGGTGAGCCAAGTTAATATAAGTTGGTGAGATTATGTGATTATTAGGCTAGAGATCCTAAGTATTAAAGGTCAAGATCCTGATTTTGTACATGTATCTATGCACATTATTAATAAAAATATAAACACCGCCGCATGTAGACCGACCATGATGAATGAGTGATGGGGGGCTAAGATTCCACAGAGTGGCAAAGGGATTAGGGGCTGGAAAGTGGGAAAAGGGACTAAGTGTTGAGACTAGGGGCTAAGCCTAGGGGCTTAAGTCCTTGGGGAATAATATTTTAATATTATTCTAAAAGACATGTGAATAATATGCTTTATCCTAAGTTCTTTTTGGAAGGACAAGAAACTTCCAAATGGAAGGAACACATGCTGAAGGAATGCATCCAGTTGCATGGGTGACAAGTGTCAACCCAGGCACATGCAAATAAAATGGCTGAGATGAGCCGTGTTGGGGGTTCCTCCTCCATTCTATCCGACTGTCTGAACCGTACATCCCCTGAACCAAAAGCCTATGTTAATTTCGGGAAAAAGTCTGTGTTTGTTCCAAAAAGTGGGTACACCCCTTCTCTGTTCTAAACCATGGAGTCAGAATCGACCCCTGCGTGGACAAATTGTTATGCATCCCTGAGAATCTAGAGTGTGAGTCTATCCTGCGTTGCCAGATTGAGAAAACAGAAGTGTCCCGTCCCTGCTAAGCCTGGTTATGCTGTTGCACCTGTCTGTAGCTGCCCTGGGGTGTTCGTGTCTGGATTCCCGTTGACTGTGGTGGACGTGTAGTGTTTGACCATGTGTGGCTTGTTGGCCAGTTGTACAACACTCTCTCTAGGTGAGAAAGGTGGTTGAAGTTGGAAGAACAGGTTGCTTGGCCTGTGAGCGACTCTCTCTAAGTGAGAGAGTGCGCAGAGGAAGGAGAGAACTCCTGGAAGGAACCCTATAGCTGCCACAGAGCTCGGAGACTTTCGGTCTGGTCTGTTGCTGAAACCCAAGGCAAGGGAGGTTAGCAACTGAAGGACTGTCTAGGTGACAGAGAAGGTGTATACTCCTGGGGTGGAACAGGCATGTGGGGAAGGAGAGTCTGTGGGCAGTGAGTATGAGTGGTTCGTGGGAGAGAATTCCTTCCTTGTGACCAGGTGTTTTCCCTGTAACCTCAGCCTAGCCTAGGATTTCTTGCCTTGGGTGTGGAGCTTAGTCCTAGCTCGGGGGTGACCACTGATGAGCTTGATGAGCAGAGTGGTCTAAGGCTGGGAAGTTCGTGGAAAGCTTGGACCTGGTTGGTGGAATTACCACTGTTTCAAAGATAAGTACGAGATGATGTTTTAATTACGTTTCTACATGACTGTGTATTTATATTTATCATGTATTCTGAAGTGCATACGAATTAATGTTAAAGCCATTGATTATTTATAATAGTAGTAATTCTTATATTTACTCTGAGTTTAACTGTGTTTCATTTGCTTAAATGCATGTCTTATATATAGAATTAAGTATGAGATTCTTGTTATTCCTCAAAGTAGCACTTGATCGGCTCGGAGTGGGGGTTATACAGTTTGGTATCAGAGAGTTACAATATGAAAGAGTGTTGCAGTATGGTATCAGAGCCAAGGTTTCGACGTTGAGCCTAGATGGGCCAGTTGAGTGGTCTTTGGACCGAGGGTTTGAGGAGAAATTGTGTCTGGAGGACCAATTCCGGAACTTTGAATGCTCCTAAGTGTCAAGGAGTTACTTGACCATGTTACCAAGCTCAGGAGGTGTAGCGGTGTTATAAAACTGCAACCGGTGTGGTATATGGCCACAGGGAGATAGAGAACTCCACACTAGAAGTGTTGGAGCCATAGGATCTGTTCAGGAGGAAAGGAGAACCCTCACGATCGTCAGATCTAGAGAACGTGCACAAGGTTTAAAAAGCTTTGGAGTTGCACAGGAGTGTGGAAATCGTGATACGCGAAATCCTGAAGCTCAGGAAGGATAACCAGTTTCAAATACCGAAAATACGTGTTTCCTTAAGCGGCGGGAAAATCTGGATGGCCAGATTCTGCGCGCTCGGACCTACGACCAGGGTTCCATTCTGGACCCCCTTTGTCGTTCTACCTTT
>JZKD02S0367243.1:465018-485510 GCA_000966675.3 Picea glauca
ACTTTGTGTGGGTCCCCTGAAACGCCGAAAGGTTCTGTGTTGTAGATCTAAGAAAGGTATGACCATTGGATCTCACTTGGAATGGACGTGGACGCATGGGTGTGTACCACATGCCAGTGAACTGAAAAGAAAAGCGAGAGTAGTGCACCCGATGATGTCATCGAAGGTGATGTGGACCCTCCTGAACGTGCCACTGTGGTTGTGGGCGACAACTGTGCTATGTGGGCCCGGAGGGTAAAGTAAATCGGTATTTCGAAAGTCGGGGGGTTGGAAAGGAAAGCAAGTCTGGAGGTCGCAAGGACCAAAACCCTGAAACCCGAAGTCCCGAAATCTTCGGAGACGGAAGAACCATAGCAGATTTTAAGGGTGACAGCTGTGTTGTGGGCCTGGAGAGTAAGGAAACTGAATTTTCAGAATTCGGGGATTGAAGTGACAAGAGGTTGGGAGTCACTACATCGTGAACTCCCGTGTACCAAAGACCTGAAAACCCAGAGTGCTGAAGTCCCGAAAACGAGTATGAGAGTCTCGGGGACCAAGATCCCGAAACTCGAAGTCTTGAAATTTACAGAGCCAAGCAGAGCTCGGAAAATTTGTGAAATTGAAACATTTTCTTAAATTGGATTGTTTATGAATGATGAAGGAATAGTCAAGAAACGAAGGCCTGACAAATTCTGGTTATCTTCACGTGTGTTGCAGAAGCTTAACAAGTGCTAAATCCAAATAGGGTTATCATTGAGAGTAGAGAATGGAAGAGGGGCGAATTACCTCCAATTCAGAGAATGAAAGAGAAGGAAGGAATGTCAACTTGGGAGTCGAAGGATCAAACTCTAATGGGCATGGAAAAGAGACAGATAAGGAAGGACATATGATGAAACTCATAGAAATATTGCAGAAATATGCCTAGGCTCATCGAGTCGATAGCCGAAATCTCATGAGGGTCAGGGATCAGCAGGGTGAATTCAACTTAAAGATGTTGAAGAGCCTGAAAAGAATAGAAAGGAAATTGGAAAAGGAGAGTGACACAAGCAAAATAGGGAGTCGCAGGACCCCTAAGAGAAAAAGAAGATCGAGGATTGGTAGCAGACATTGTCGTCGCTCCCCAAAGCATTCCAGTAGGGAAGCACACAGTAGTTCAAGCTCATCTCCTATCAGAAAACACCGAATATCTGGAGTGGATGAATTGAAAGGGGAAATGAACAAGATCAAGCCTCCAATATTCGATGGACAACATAAGAAGGAGGAAGATGCCGAAACATGGTTTATTGGCATGAGGAAACATTTCCAACTACATAATTATTCCTCTCATACAGAAGGAAGGATTGTGATGTATCAACTAAAAGGAAAAACATCCATGTGGTGGGATTAGTTTTTGTGGGTGCAGCACATCAGAGAGAAAGATGTCACTTGGAAGGGGTTCAAGGGGTATTTCGAGAAGAAATACCTGAATAAAAGATACTATGACAAAAAGATGAAGGAGTTCTTCGAACTCAAGATAGGCAGCATGACCATTGATGAATACGAACGAAGGCTTTTGGAACTACTGAAGTATGTTCCATTCATCAAAGATGAGGCTGTCAAGATTTAGAGATATCTGAGTGGACTTCCACCTTCCATTAGTGAAAAGATCCAGTATGATGATCCTAAGACTATGGAAGAAACAATAAGAAGGGAAAAATGCTTGTATGAACAACAAAGAGAAAGGCCTACTTTTTGGAAGGCTTGGGATGATYAGAAGAAGTTCAGGAAAGAGMAGAGGCTGAAGGGAAACAAGCCTCCCTTTTTCAAAAATAGTCCTCAGGGACAACCATCCTTTAGAGAGCCCAGGAAGGCTGAAGTGGGTGAAAAAAAGCCCAAACTGCCACCTATGGAGTGTTGGGGTTGTAAAGGAAACCATAGGTACCGAGACTGCCCCCACAGAAAAGATAAAGTGAGAACCATCCACAATGTTCAGCAAGATGAAATAGTGGAGGATATGGGTAGAAAAATGCCAAGGATATATGCATCCCCAGACAACAAGCAAACAAAATTTCAATCGCACATGATTGAAGTGGAAGGTATGATTAACAACTGACCATTTATTATTTTAATCGATTCAGGAGCTGGCCATAGTTATGTAGATCCTAGGGTGGTGGAGAGTTTGCATTTATCAAGAAGCAAACATGAAAAGTATTGGTTAGTACAGTTGGCTACAGGAACCAAGAGGAAAGTTGTTGAGTTGGTGAAGTCCTATCCTGTGGACATGAAAGGACTGAGCACGAAGGCTAAATTGAATATTCTACCTTTAGGATCTTATGACTATTTAATTGGAATGGACTGGTTGGACCAGCACCATGCCCTCCTGGACTATCGTAACAAGAGGTTTACATGTCTGGATGAGGAGGGGAATCATAAAATAGTCCAAGGGATTCCTAGAGTTGTGGTTGTAAGAGAAATCTCATCCATGCAGCTGAAGAAGTGCTACAGAAAAGGTTGTCAATTATTTGCAGCCCATGTGGAGGAAGCATCCAGATATGAAGTCTCAAGGATTGGAGACCATGAGGTACTCACAGAGTTCAAAGACGTATTTCAGGAGGTACCTGGACTAAATTTGATGCCTGGAGCAGCTCTAGTGTCGAAAGATCCTTATAGAATGAGTACGCCAGAGCTGAAAGAGTTGCAATTACAGCTTGAAGAGCTTCTGAAGAAGGGGTACATTCACCCCAGCATGTCACCTTGGGGTGCCCCAGTCCTGTTTGTGAAGAATAAGGATGGGACATTGAGGCTGTGCATTGATTTTCGACAGTTGAACAAGGTAACTGTCAAGAACAAGTATCCTCTGCCAAGGATCGATGATATTTTTGATCAGTTGAAGGGTGAGAAAATATTTTCGAAGATAGATCTTAGATCAGGATATCACCAGGTAAGAATAAAGGATGAGGACATCAGCAAGACCACCTTTAGAACAAGGTATGGTCATTACGAGTTCACAGTGGTTCCGTTTGGACTATTAAACGCACCTACTGTTTTTATGTGCTTGATGAATGGTGTATTTAGGGACTATCTAGACAAGTTTGTCACAGTATTCCTGGATGACATCTTGGTGTATTCCAAGTCAGAGGAAGAGCATGAACAACACCTGAGATTGGTGCTGCAAGTGTTGAGAGGACACCAACTGTATGCCAAATTGAGCAAATGCTCATTTTACCTAAGGCAGATCCACTACTTGGGGAACATTATTTCAGAAGAAGGTATCGTTGTGGATCCTAAGGAGGTTGAGGCCATCCGAGAATGGTCAGTGCCAAGGAATGTGGTGGAATTCAGATCCTTTATGGGTCTGGCGGGCTACTACAGAAGGTTTATAGTAGGGTTCTCAAAGATAGCTCACCCTATCACTTCCTTGCAAAGGAAGGAGAAAAAGTTTCAGTGGACTGAAGAGTGTGAGAAAAGTTTCTAGCAATTGAAGCAGCTATTAACCAATGCTCCAATCTTGAGGATTGTAGATCCAAATGTGGATTTCATAGTATGCACTGATGCATGTAAAGAAGGACTGGGAGGGGTCCTCAGTCAGAACAGATTCGTAATCTATTATGAGTCCAGGAAATTAAAAGAGCATGAAAAGAACTATGCAACCCATGATTTGGAGTTGGCAGCAATTGTTCACGCTCTGAGGAAATAGAGACATTACCTCATGGGAAGGAGGTTTGAACTCAGAACAAACCATAATGGTATGAAATATTTGTTTGATCAACCAACTTTAAACGCTAGACAAAGTAGGTGGCTAGAGTTTTTGTGTGAATACAACTTTGATATCAAGCATATCAAAGGGAAGGAAAACAAGGTGGCCGATGCACTCAACAAAAAGGTGCACCACTTACATGATTCAACCATTAGCATGTATAGGAATGATATTAAGGATAGAATTTTGGAAGCTGCAAATGCATATTTGCAGTATAGAGACTTGGTAGCAAAGCTACAATATAGTGAGAGACCACAAAAAGAGGAAAATTACACCTTGGAAGATGAGGGAATACTTTTGTACAAAAACATAGTGTATATACCCAATGTCCAGGGTTTGAAACTTGCGATTCTAAGAGAAATGCATAACGTGACTTATGCTGGACACCCTGGATATCATAAGACTATGGCAGTAGTCAAGAGCCATTACTTTTGACTGGGTATGAAGAGAGAGATTGTTGAATACATCGCTAGATGTATGGAATGCTAGAAAGTTAAGGTTGAGCATAGGCACCCAACAGGGTTGCTGCAGCATTTACCCATTCCTAAATGGAAGTGGGAAGTGGTGACCATGGATTTTATTACAGGATTTCCCAAAATGAGCAAGCAACATGATTCGATCATGGTTGTGGTGGAAAAGATTACAAAATCTGCCCATTTTATTCCATTGAAAACCACTCACAAGGCAACAGATGTTGCTGATATCTTCTTAAAATAAGTGGCACGCTTGCACGAAATTCCTAAGACGATTGTGTTTGATAGGGACTCGAAATTCACCTCGAATTTTTGTAAGGACTATTCAAAGGATTCAGAACGAATTTGAATTTTAGTACATCGTATCATCCCGAGTCTGATGGACAGACAGAGAGGGTGAATAGAGTAATAGAGGACATGCTGAGAATGTACATGATGGAAAAACCATCAAGATGGGAAGACTACTTGCATTTGGTAGAATTCGCCTACAATAATGGGTATCATGCATCATTGAATATGAGCCCATTTGAAGCACTTTATGGAAGAAAGTGCAACACTCCAGTGAGCTGGGATAATCTAGCTGACAGAGTAGTAGTTGGGCCAGAGTTTCTCAAGGAGATGGAGGACCAAATGATAAAAATTAAGCAGAATTTGAAAGCTGCCTAGGACAAGTAGAAAATTTATGCTGATAAGAATAGAACCCACAGAGAATTCAAAGTGGGTGATCATGTTTTCCTGAAAGTGAAAACTAACAGGAGTTCCCTGAAGCTGGGAAGTTGCACCAAGTTGGCAGCCAGATTTTGTGGGCCATTTGAAATCCTGAAAAGGATTGGTCTAGTTCCATACATGCTTGCATTACCTGCATCTATGAATTTACATAATGTGTTTCATGTTTCATTTCTTAAGAAATATATACCTGATGCTAATCATGTTATCGATTGGAATACGATTCAGGTGGAACAAGAAGGTGTCCCACAAGTGCATCCTGTGCGCATATTGGAAAGGAGAAACAAACAACTCCAGAATCGAGCTATAGGGCTTGTAAAGGTCCAGTGGACCTAGTATGGTATTGAGGACATGACATGGGAGCATGAATATGTTATGCGGGCAAAGTACCCACATCTTTTTGAAAATTTTGAAAATCTTGCAAATGCAGTGTAAAGTTTCACTGAGGACAGTGCAGAAATAAGGGGAGGGGGATTGTAATGTCCCCAAGGCCGAGCCCTGTTGTAAATCATGTTTATGAAATGAATTGTAATTATGTTTTTATAGGCTTCTGAGCCAAGTTAATATAAGATTGTGGGCTTATGTGATTATTAGGCCAGAGAGCCTAAGTGTTAAAGGCCAAGATCCTGATTTTGTACATGTATCTATGCACATTATTAATAAAAATATAAACACTGCCATGTGTAGACTGGCCACAATGAATGAGTGATGGGGGACTAAGCTTCCACAGAGTGGGCAAGGGATTAGGGGCTGGAAGGTGGGAAAGGGGACTAAGTGCTGAGCCTAGGGCATTAAGTCCTTGGGGAATAATATTTTAATATTATTCCAAAAGACATGTGAATAATATGTTTTATCCTAAGTTATTTTTGGAAGGACAAGCAACTTCCAAATTGAAGGAACGCATGTTGAAGGAATGCATGAAGTTGCATGGGTGACAAGTGTCAACCCAGGCACATGCAAATAAAATGGCTGAGATGAGCCATGTTGGTGGTTCCTCCTCCATTCTATCTGACCGTCTGAACTGTACATCCCCTCAATTAGAAGCCTGTGTTAATTTTGGGAAAAAGTCTGTGTTTGTTCTAAAAAGTGGGTACACCCCTTCTCTGTTCTAAACCGTGGAGTCAGAATCGACCCCTGCGTGGACAACTCGTCATGCATCCCTGAGAATCTAAAGTGTGAGTCTATCCCATGTTGCCAGATTGAGAAAATGGAAGTGTCCCATCCCTACTAAGCCTGGTTATGCTATTGCACATGTCTATAGATGCCCTGGGGTGTTCGTGTCTGGATTCCTATTGACTGTGGTGGACGTGTAGTGTTTGACCCTGTGTGGCTTGTTGGCCAGTCGTACAACACTCTCTCTAGGTGAGAGAGGTGGTTGAAGTTGGAAGAACAGGTTGCTTGGCCTATGAGAAACTCTCTCCAGGTGAGAGAGTGAGTAGAGGAAGGAGAGAACTCCTAGAAGGAACCCTATAGCTGCCACAAAGCTCAGAGACATCCGGTCCAGTCTGTTGCTAAAACCCAAGGCAAGGGAGGTTAACAGCCGAAGGACTGTCTAGGTGACGGAGAATGTGTATACTCCGAGGGTGGAACAAGCATGTGGGGAAGGAGAGTCTGTGGGAAGTGAGTATGAGTGGTTCCTGGGAGAGAATTCCTTCCTTGTGACTGGGTGTTTTCCCTGTAACCTTAGCCTAGCCTAGGATTCCTTACCTTGGGTGTGGAGCTTAGTCCCAAATTGGGGGTGACCACTATTGAGCTTGATGAAAAGAGTAGTCTAAGGCTGGGAGGTTCGTGGAAGGCCTACACCTAGTTGGTGGAATTACCATTGTTTCAAAGATAACTACCAGATGATGTTTTAATTACATTTCTGCATGACTGTGTATTTATATTTATCATGTATTTTGCTGTGCATACGAATTAATGTTAAATCCATTGATTATTTATAATAGCAGTAATTCTTATATTTAATCTGAGTTTAAATGTGTTTCATTTGCTTAAATGCATGTCTTATATATAGAATTAAGTATGAGATTCTTGTTATTCCTCGAAGTAGTGCCTGCCTAGCCCAGAATGGAGGTGTTATAGTTTGGTATCAGAGCGTTACAATATGAAACAGTGTTACACAAGTTTTAAAGTAGAATGAAGTGGTGAATTAGAAGAAAAAAAAGATAAATGTACAGGGCATTGCTACAAATGAATCCTATATATTATGGAAAAAGAACAACGTGCTGAGCAATTAAGAATTCAATAGATCTAACAGGTGCATACAGATTAATAAAAACATGCTTCAAACAATTAACACTTCATACATTAAAACACATGAAGGTACCCTCTGCATATCATTTAAATGCACAAAGAAATGAAAATAAATGGTCATACATTTAGAGGAAATCACTTCTATGTCATAACCATAAATCATATAGTAACACTAAACATGGTGAAGGGTCTACTCTCTGAGATTTTATAAATCAGATCTAATACAAAAAGAAAAGAAGAGAAATGGGAGGATATGATTTAAGAGAACACATATACTATTAGAATGCGAATTATAGACCGAAACATGATGCATGGGATGAATCTTTGGTTTCATATTGCATTAACCATATGTCTGTGCTGAAGGTTTAGGATCAAATAGCTTTGGTTGTAAGAAAACTCTTAAATTACCCAAAGTGTCGACCACAACAATGAGTGCCTTCATTATTTTTTATTCTTCTCACTCATGCGCTAAACTGATTCTTGAAACCATTTCCAACTTCTTCAAATGGTTTACTTCTTGATTCTTAAATGGTCCCCCCCCCTAAGTAAAACTATAAAATTCATTTTACCTGCTGGATTTCTGTTATGCTGAGATTGTGGAGAAACTCAACATTATCTAGCCAAAATATCATTTAAGATATGTCTCTTTATAATTGGTTTTCCTGTCACTTTCCTTTTAACCTGGGACAACTCTTGTTGAGCTTCTTTGCTTAAAAAAATTGGCCATTATTCCCCTTAAAATTTGCATTCTCTATCTACCTGAAATTTCTTTGCAGAAATGTGACACTCAACAAACGTCAAATCCATCTTGGCAAGCAATCATGATCATTGATCTATTGAATCTTTCCTTTTCTTTATCGTTGTCATTGTCAACAAAAAATTATAGGATCTTCATCCTAATAAAGTTATGACTAGTGAACCTCTGGCGACTCGTAAACCCCCGATGATCATTGCCATGTTCCTTCTTCATGAACCATTGATCTAGTTCACTCCGATTAATCGACCTCCACCATTGATCTCTTGCTAAAAAAAGGGAGAGTTGTCGATATGGCTCGACCAAGAACCAAAATCGGCTAAGGCCTCGACAAAGTCATCTTGACATCACCCTCTACACGTGGAAACATTATACTGGTCCATGTTGATGCTGATGTGATCCATATTTATGAGCGGAATGAAATGAAAACACAAATTTATAATACTGACACAGAGACACAATGAATAATAATATATATATAATAAAACTTGACTCTATTAAATAAGAAATGTGTTGAAACTGTAAAATGTAGACTGAAACAAGCTTTCTATAATGGTGGCAGCTTATCTCTGAGAAGAGATGTGATGTCTACGCTGATTCGCAAGAAGATGATTACAATGAGGCTCTCAAATACTTTTTACAATAAACATGAATGACAAAACCCTAGACATCCAAAAGCCTAACCCTAGGAGATGAAGCACCAAAATTCATGTGGGCCCCGTTGGGGTAAGTTAGTACATCAACTTCCTGGGGTCGTAAATTTTTCATACAATCTCTGTTTTGTGCACATGATAGTCATCCAGATTATTTTCAGAATGAAATGAAAGAAGATATATTACAATGAAAAACTCATGAAAATTGCCAGAAACAAAGAAATACAAAAATACTTGATTTCTATTAATGAAAGAATTGTAAAGAGATTGTAAAAATACAGAGTGGAAGACTCGCTAGAATGGTGGCAGCTTTATCTCTGAGAAGATATGTGATGGCTACGCTCATTCACAAGAACATGATTACAATGAGGCTCTAAAGGCCTTTTTATGATAAACATGAATTCCGAAACTCTAGACATCCAAAAACCTAACCCTATAAGATGAAACGCAAAAATTCATGTAGTCCTCGTTTGGGTAACTTAGTACATTAACTTCCCACGGTCGTAAATTGTGCATATGATCTCTGTTTTAGACGCGTGATAGCCCATTGGAAAGGTTGTTTTGAGAAATACACATTATGCTGTCAAACTTAGACTTCGTCTATAGTTTGACTGTGGCACACCAAAAAAAAACTATTTAGGGCCCCAAAATGGCCTTAGAAGTACATAAAGATGTGTTGACATGAAAAAATATAAAATAATCCAGTTGGATTAGGTGGGAGACCACCAGTATACACCTGGAAGATGTGTAGGGCTTCAAACAACCCCAAAAGTGTAGAGCCCACAATTACAAAGAAGTACAGAAGAACATGTTGACCTAAAAACTAGTAGGAGGATCCAGTTGGAATAGGTGGGTGGCCACCAATATCCCCCTGGATTAGTCATCCCCCATTAGGAAGCAATGGTATCCATTGTTTTGAGTTCCTAGGGAATAGGGGAAAGCATTTTATGAATCTGAATCTTGGTGAGTTTCATTCCTTGTTGGAGAAGTTGTGTTGCGTGGTCTGTGGAAGACTGTCACAAACCTGTTTCTGGTAGGATTGAATATGTTCCATCAACCTTTTGTCTCTGGGTTTGACGGGGCATTGTGTAGGCATCATTGTAGGAGAAGAAACAATATCTTCTTTCTCTTTGACAAACTGTTTTTGCTGGATAGAAGGTGTTGGGGCTGCAATGGTTGTAGTGGTCTTTTGTGCATCCTTTGAACAAACTGTGAAGAGGATGAATATTGAAGTATGATATATTACCTTGCTACACTTTTTTGGGGGAGAAGTAGTTGAAAATACCTCTGGTATCCTATAGAGATGACCTCCCAGAGTAATAATGACACTACGGGGTCTAGACTCATAGACAACATGACATTTCCACATATATGGTTGGCCCAAAACAACATCACATACATCAAGAGGGGAAACATCACAAACTACTTCATCCTTGAAGGGTTGGATGCCATATGACAGGCGACACTGCTGGCTGACACATAGATCTCATCCCTGGTGAAGCCACCTGATGTTGTATGGATGCGGGTGTGGTGTTGTCAACAACCCCAACTGTTTGATGACCTTAATTGAGATGAGGTTCTTTTGGATGTCATTATCAATAATGAAATGCATTAGGTTCCCCTTCACCAACATCTATGAATGGAATAGGCGCTCCCCCTCTTCAGGAGCTACTAGTTCTTCTGGTTGAATTGTTGTGGTCACGACAATAGCAGTGGGGTCTGTGACGATGATCTGTATGTTTTCAATATTTTTTGGACCGGATTCTGAATCAGGGTTCGACTTCATGTATTTGACCTCGGCCACCAATGACTATTTCAAGTGACATTCATTAGCATTGTGACAGGGGAATTTGTGGAAGTCACACCACTTCCCAGTGTCATTCTTCATCTTTCCTTTACCCTTCTTGTCTTGTGTCTTGGACTGGTTTTCTAGAGGTGGTTTTTTAGGGTTGTCTTTACCATGCTTTGGTTGTTGCATATTTGCAAACCCGAATTCCCATTTGTTCTGGTGCCTAAATTTCTGCTTGATTTTGACAACATATCAATAGGAAGCTCCCAATGATGAGATGTTTAGGAAATCCATTTCAGTTTGGATGTATCTATGCAGAGCCCCATGGTATTTCAGAGCCAGATGTCACTCAGAGTCTTTGATACCCAGCTTGGTGCACAAGGTATGGAAAGTATTTTTGAACTCCGACACTATTTGTCTCTTCTCTTGCCGCAGAGCGATCCATCTCATGTACTGGTATTCATAGTTATCAACATGATAGTACTGTTCTTTGAATGCATCCACAAAAAAGTCCCAAGTGGGATCGACCCCATATATTCCAGATTCCTCTTTGGAACTTTTCTCCCAGTAAGTTTCCCACCAATGTTTGACATGGGGGAGATCCTTCAGGAGTGCGAAGGTGATCTTTTCCCTGTCAGAAAATTTTTGAATAGAGAAATAACCTTCTAATATATTTAACCATTTTTCTAGGAATTCCACATCTATCTGACCTTCAAATATGGGAATATAAAAATTAACTTGTACCTTGAAGGGAGAGGTTCCTCCAAAATGGTTTCTTGATGAAGATGTGCCTATTGCTATCGGTAGATGTTGAATGATGTGTGAAAAATTCTCCATCATTTCCTCCCTCTATCGTGAGAGCTTGCTCAAGCAACGTGTTAATAGAATATTATTCTTCGTTTTTTTTCTTTTCTTCCACCATTGAGGGTTTCTTAGGTGTGCAAGAGTGATTTTCCTCAAGAGAGACAAGCTCGAGACCCAATTGGCTATACTCAGACCTCGTCGGGGGCATGCACTAAAAAACGATCAAGAGAAGTCTGTTCTTATACCATTGATTGATATTATTTTCAAAATGAAATGAAAGCAGCGATATTACAATGAAAAACTCATGAAAATTGCCAGAAACAAAGAAATACAATACTTGATTTCTATTAATGAAAGAATTGTAAAGAGACTATAAAATACAGAGTGCAAGACTCGCTAGAATGGTGGTCGCTTTATCTCTGAGAGAAAATGTGATGTCTACACACATTCGCAAGAATATGATTACAATGAGGCTCTGAAGACCTTTTTATGATAAACATCAATTCTAAAACCCTATACATCCAAAAACCTAACCCTAGAAGATGAAATGCCAAAAGTCATGTGGGCCTTGTTTGGGTAAGTTAGTACATTAACTTCCCAGGGTTGTAACTTTTGCATACGATCTCAGTTTTAGGTGCCTGATATCCCATTAGAAAACTCTATTCGAGAACTATGCATTATGCCGTCAAACTCTAACTCTGTCTATGTTTTGACTGTGACACGCCAAAAAAACACTTTTTAGGGCCCCAAAACAGCCCTAGAAGTACAAAAAGATGTCTTGACATGAAAATATATAAAATAAGGTAGTTGGACTAGGTGGCATGCCACCAGTATCCAACTGGAATATTTGTATGGATTCAAACAACCCCATAAGTGTAGAACCCATAATTACAAAGAAGTATAGAAGAATGTGTTGAACTAATAATTGACAAGAGGAGCCAGTTGTAATAGGTGGGTGGCCACCAATATCCACCTAGATCAAGTAGCCCGTTGGGAAGGTCTATCCGAGGACTACACATTATGTCGTCAAACTATGACTCTATTCACAATTGGACTGTGGCGATCCCTAAAAATGTTGTTTATGGCCTCAAAACAACTCCAAAAGTTTAGGACCTGGAAACTAGAAAAAAAACTGTCAAACTAAAAAAATTCCAAGATGAGCCAGTTGGAATAGGTGGGTGGCCATCAAAGTCCATCTGGATCAATCCTCCTCCCTTAAAAATAAATGGTATCAATTGCATTGAGTTCCCGCATCAGATGATGAAATTTCTACTGAATTTGGCCCGGGTGAGCCACTTTCCTTGGTGCAGGAGCTTCCCTTCTTTGACAACCTGATAAAGCTAGATCCTCTGCTAGAGAGTTCCCTTGACCTATGTGTCCACGATTTTATCAGTGGATTCCTGTTCCATGTATTTAGGTTTGAGATCTGTTTCTTTCAACTGTTGTGCTATCTATGAGGTGTCCAATAATGGTGGAAAATATGGCCGAAGGAGATCCACATTGAACATTGGGTGCAATCCAAGGAAGGGGGGAATGTTGAACTCAAAAGAATTTTCACTCACATCCTTGGTGATAGTGTAAGGTCCATAATGGAGTGGATGAATCTTCTGATGGGTCCCTGTAAGGCGTTTTTTCTACAAGTGCAACTAGACTTTGTCTCCCACGTGAAACTTATGTGGTGCCTGATGTTGATCATGGTGCTACATGTACTTGGCATTGGGCTTCTCTAAAATGTCTTGAACTTGTTGGAGGATGTGATGGATCCTCTCAATGAACCAGGTGGATTTTCCAGCTTCAATTGGAGCATGTGATGAGTTGACCTAGATGGCCACAAGGGGTAGTGCAACATCCATGGGACCCAATGGTTGAAATCCCAATCTCACCTGAAATGGGTTGTGGTCAGTTTAGTTATGGAGGGATCAATTGTATTTGTGTTGAACATAGGGGAGACTATCATCCCATGTGTGGGGGTGCTTGTAATTGTACATGTTCATTATATGTATTCTCATCCGGTTTATGACCTCATTTTGGCCATCTTTATGGGGGTGGAAGGTAGTGGATTTAGTGAGCTTGGTGTCTAGTTGTGACCAAAGGCTCGACCAGAATGTGTTGAGGAACTAGTTTTCCTAATATGAGATAATGGTTTGTGGGATCACAAAATGCACCCACACTCATTCTAAGAATATCTTGGTAGTGGCCTCCACTATGATGCTCTTCTTGCAAGCGACCAGGATATCCATCTTGGAAAAGCGATAAAAAACCACAAAAACATAGTCATTTCCCCACCTTGTGGATGGAAGGCCTGAGATTCCATTGATATGGATTCCCATGGATTATCAGGGGTAGGGAGAGGGGTGTAGAGGAAATATTTCTTAGTGCCTAGTTTGGAAATAACACAGGAAGTGCAGGACCTGATATACTTGTTGACATCCTGTTGAATTTTTAGCTAGTATAAATGTTGTTGCAATAATGCCACTGTCTTTTCTACAACAAAGTGTCCTTCCACCTGACTATAGTGGGATTCCAAAATTAAATTCACTTTCTTTCTTGATGGAATGTAGATATGAACCAAATGGCACAACAACTCATCTTGAAGATGGAAATTAGTGACAACTGTGTTTTCTCCCAACATCTGTTAGGTGGTGTAGAAGTCAAGATATTTCTCATAGAGTTGGGGCCATCCAGAGATCTCATGACCGAAAGAGTCTAGAACTGTGGTGAGTGCCATGACTAGAGGTTGGTTGAGGAAATAAACGACTTGATTGGTACTTCCTTTCTTATACTTGATGTTGAGGTGGAACTACTGCAAGTATGTGGACCACTTTTGATGGAGGTCATTCTGCAATTTTCCTTGTGTCTGCATGAACTCCAGTGGCTTATGATCAATGTGGATGTCTATCTCCTTCCTGAGAATGTAATGCCTCCACTAGAGACATGCTTGCACAATGGAGTACATTTATTTTTCATAATTAGCATACTTATGGAAGACATATGATAGTGTCTCACTATGATAGGCCATGAGGTGGACATGCTGAGTGAGAAATGTGCCCTCAACATAGTTTGAAGCATCTTCCTTGATCTCAAAGGGTTGTTTCAAGTCAGGTAATGAAAGTATTGGGGCTAAGCATAAGCGTTTCTTCAAATAATCAAATTCTTGTTGTTGGGATAGGCCCCACACAAAATTTTTGTTACCACCACCTCTGGTTACTTGACCGAGGGCCCATGCAATTTGGGAGAGTCCTAACACGAACATGTGAAATAAATTGACAAGGCATAAGAAGATTTGAAGTTCAGTGAGCGTGGTTGGGGCTATCCAGTCACAGATGACCAAGATCTTGGCTAGATCCACATGCACAACATGATCATCAACAATGTAGCCTAGGTACTAGACCCTGTCCATGTCGAAGGAGAATTTTTCCAAGTTGGCATATATCTTGTGCTATCGTAGGGTGTGCAAAACCTACTGAATATGATGCAAGTGTTCCACCCAAGTCTTGTTGTATATTAGGATGTCGTCTAGATACACCACTACAAAATAAATTGTGAGAGGATGCAAGATATCATCCATCATCCTCATGAAAGTTGCTGGGGAATTTTTCAAACCAAAGGGCATGACCAACCATTCAAAAATACCTTCTTTTGACTTGAAGGAAGTCTTCCATACATTTGTCTTCTCTATTGGGACCTGATGGTATCCATACTTCAGATGAATCTTATTGAAGTATTTGTCCCCCTTGAGCCGATCAAGGAGATCATCGATTCGTGGAATCAGGTACCGGTTCCTGACTGTGATTTTATTTAGGGCCCAATAACTAATGCAGAGTCACCAAGTCATGTCTTTCTTCTGCACCAACACAATTGGACTTACACAAGGAGATGAGATGGGTTGGATATGCCCCTTATGGAGAATTGATTAGATATGTCACTTGATGTCTTCATTTTCTAACAAAGAGCAGCGATAGAATGGCCCATTGTGTAGCAGTGTGTCAGGGGTCAGATCCATGGAATGCTTGACTTGATAGTGTAGAGGTACCCTGGTAGGTGAGGAGAAGATGTATTTGTATTCTTCCACGAATTTATCTACTTGATTATATTGCGTGGAGAAGTCAGTCGTAGAGGCCCTGGATGTGGTTATATCTTTTTCTTACTCTGAGAGTGAATCATGAAGAAGACAAAATTTCTATCCTGAGAGATGGCCTTCCTACATTGCTTGGTAGAGATCAAGGAAATAACGCTAGGTGGAACTACCTCGGGTATCTTGTACATTTTCCTATTCAAAGTAATAATAACACTGCGAGGCCTAGACACATAAACATCATGATGTTTTCAAAATAAGGTTGGCCCAAAAGAACATCAAAAACTTCAAGGGGAGAAACATCACAAAATACCTCATCTTTGAAGGGATTTATGTCGTACTATAGGTGGCACTGTTGGTTGATGCAAAGATCGCTTCCTTGGCAAAGTTGCAGGTGCAGCGTTGTCAGCAGGGCTAACCTCTTGATGACCTCTGCTAAGATGAAGTTATTATAGCTACCACTATCAACGATAAAGTGAAATGGGGTGCCTTTCACCCACATATGTAAATGAAAGAGGCACTCTCCTTTCTCTGGCTCGTCAGGTTCACCAATATGGATATGTGTGGTAGTAACGATGGCACTAGGTTCCACGTCAATGATTTGTCTCCCCTTTTCTGGTTCTGACTCAGATTCAAAACCTACATTTGATTCATGCGCTTTCACCTCAGCCAACATTGAATGCTTTGAGAGACAATCAACATTGTTATGCTAGGGGCTCTTATGGAAGTCACACCACTTGCCGATATATTTATTCATCTTTCTTTTGTCCTTCTTTGCTTGTGGCTTAGACTGGTTGTCCCAAGGTTGTCCATATTTTCTTTGTGCTTTGTTTTTAGGGTTGGGGCTACCCTTTTTTACGAGGAAAATCACTCCATGGCATGGGGTAAACCACAACATATGAAAATGACTGCAAAAATCAACTCTAATCTCAAGTATGCTATATAAACAAATATGCTAACAAGACAATATAAAGAACCTACCTTGTCCAGACATTCAATGAAGTCCATCGTTGAGCACTTGACTCAAAGTAATACACCTACAACTTGTCCTCAACAACCATGATACACAATCATATGGTGATAATATATAATGTTAACACATATAATAGAATAATCCATCAATATTCATTAAAAATACGGTCATGGAATATCAATTCAAATATTTGCAAGAAATTAATTGGATGAGAAAATTGTAATTATATTAAAATGTAATCAACAGAAGTGTATGAATGATAAACTTCTATGTCGACACATTCAGAACCGAGAAACTAAGTCCCTTCCAACTGGGCTTCCAGGACTTCAATCCTCCACCAAAGGAAAGATCATATAAGAGAGACAATGATGTTGTCCATCAAATAGGGAAGATCTTGGGGGTTGAAAAATGTGTTCAGACTTAAAAGGAAAAAGGGATGAAGACTCAATATGAAGTGAATAATTTCTCCATAGTAACTTTGATCTCAAAGTTGAATTCTTCTCCTCTTCTTCACAGCTTGGATATGGCCCATTTATAGCCTTCAAATGGAACTGAAGGGCTGATTCAAAACGTTTCTAGTATATGGAAGGTCAAGGATTGTGGATCTCATGATGTGACATGGAAACCCAACACCATTTTTTAATTTTGGGCACAAAACCTGATGTACACGAACTATAATGGTGCAACCTTCATATACACATGTTGTATATCTGTTAGGGAGTGCAATAGGGAAATGTAAAAGGCCTTCTAAGAAAGTTGCATGGGGTGAGGAAAATATTTCTATAACAGATTCTCCCTAATGTGTGAGGTCATAGGAGTATCTGCGATGGCTTAAATACATTATAATTCCCAGAAGTGGAGTAATGGAGACCCAACTAGACAAACTAGTTTCTCATAAGAATATTAAATCCATAATGACTTCATACACATGGCTGCCCATTTGAATTACACTGCAGATCCATGTGGAAATATACCAAATAGTTGTTCGCAACCATGAATAGGAAATACATAAGTAGAGACATACCATAGGCTGTCATAGTCACGAACAAGGCCCAGTGAAAACCAGTCTCAAAATCAATATGAATATATATGTATACAATGGAGTGCAATATGATATCCCATGATCACTGAAGTCATATAAGTATTGGTCTGATGAATGATAGCAACATCTCAGGAATGCTGCGAACACAAGGAGTTGATTCTAAACACAATGAGACTTCGTTTGATTACCGATCATTAAGGTATACCATTAACAAACGTGAGAGAACCTATCGATGATGGAAGTAGGTATCAAGGCATCGAGTACATTCTTACAAGTGTGAATAAAGGTGTTGAGGTGAAACACTTGAAGAATCCATCGATCAGGAGACATTAATGTATTCCCAACTGTCGATGGTGAGAGAACTTGCCACTAATGAATGAAAGCCTCTAGGTCTCGTTTCTAGAATATATGGGCTGAAGTCGATGGAAGGAGACCCACTGAAAGGAGATAATTAAGGAATCTCTCATCATTCATCATGAGGTACAAACTAGGAGCTTTATGAATTGGAGGAACTCGGACAAAGAACATGTTCACGAACCAACAATCCTATGTGTATTTCACATGCACCAGATGCAAGTAGTGCACGAAAAAGACCCTCTGAATAGCAGCCAATGAGGAAAAATGCCGACAAAGGAGAGGAAAATACCAATAAGGCTAATGGCATCCAAGACACTACATGAATCCAATTGTGTGAATAAATTTCTTGCCTTTGAACAAAAGGGAGACCCCCCAGTCAACGACCAATGAGGAGATGTCAACTGTTGGGTTCAAGGTTACCTACCCATAAAGAAAGTAGGACTAGGGTGCACGGTAGGACTACAAATTCATGTAACTTTGAGAGACACTGAGGGTATGGATGACATGCAAAGTCAAGAGTTCTGAGAAATGGTCAACACAGACTGATAGACATCCTTTGAACAAGAGCATGAGACATATGGATGACTCTAGTAGCATAGAATCAATGATGAAACTTTGTGATGCAGGAGGCACCAATCAAACTCTCCATAGGGATTGGAAGAGTAACTTGCCAGAGGAGTAAACTCTAAGTAATGATATCAACTTCCTAAGGTCATGCTAAACCCAAAATTTTGATGAAAAGTGGACTCAAAAGTTTTTGCTCTGTTCAAACGTGACACGACTACTGCCAACATAAGATAATATTCTTTTCCTGCCCGTCTTTTTTTGTTTTTTCATAGTCAAATGAATGCTATGATATAGAGGAAACGAGTGTCGAGAGTAAGAAGCTAGTTCCAAAAGTGGAACATACCTATTCTCAATGCAAGGAGGTGCATGCATGATATGAACACTTGGGGGAATGTTTCCTCTTGGGGTATAGGGTGTCAAGTTGCAAAGGATATAAACAAGGATCTTCTTGGCCAATGATGCAAATTGCTGAGGTGATAGGCTTATAATGAGAGAGTGAGAACTAGAAGTAGGCTCAATACTGCAAGAAAGAGAGTGAGATGCAATTACAACTTAACGCCAAAGAATGTCCTTTTTTGTAAATTTAGTCTACTTGGTTTGAAAAAGGGTTAAACTTACACCAAATAGACTTCCTTTGAAATCCAAATTACAAGTGTGAAAGAGACAAGTTCACTTGACAATATTTTTTCTTTTTGAGAGAGTCAAAAAATAGCTTAAACCAAACTCATTGGGAGTTCCATAGGTATATGTCAGCATTCTTATGAGTAAGAAATGAGGTTTGAATGCAAACTCATATTATCTATAAGGGACTCCTGGTCCTACGGACAAAATCTCTGCATGGGCACGAGATGGCACAAAGGTTCTAACTATGGAACCCATGTTTGGTAAGTCTCTACCACTCACTAACGACACTTCAAGTAGCAGAAAGAAGGTTTCATGTTGCTAATAAATGGGTTCATACCTAAGGCATATGAATCATAGTTATAGGATAATGAAAGTGTGCAAAACAGAGTGATGACCTATCCTATATGATGGTCAATGAAAATACCTGCCAAAGTCAAGAAAGGGCGACGTGATGCTAGAAACCGCAAGAATCCTTGGATAAAACCACCAAAACCAACTCCATCCACTGCATTATTAGTCCACTAGGCCAAAATATTAGTAAAAACTATGTAAAGTGGGTAAACGTTTTCTATAAATAGTAAAAAACAACCAATTTACCATATCATTTGTATTTTTATCCAAATAGTGCATTTTGGACCAAATTGCCCCCGATTTTCAACCACAGATTGCGGGAGCTATGAGTGACAGAATTAACAACTGTATGGACCAAGTAAGTCTTCTTTCGCTTCTTTTCATTTCTATTGGTTTAAAATTTTCATTTAGGCTTCAATTCTTGAGTATTTGAAGGCGTGAATTAGAAACTAGGGTATACATGGGCTATAGATCATCGAGTCATGTATACGCTTCCCTATATGTGAATGTTATCAAAACCGATCGTGTATATGGAGACCTATACATGACTGTGTAAGTTTCATCTCACGTATAAGTTCGTGAGTTGAATTTTTAAAATGGTACTGACTCAAAAATTTATTTTAAACTTGCAGTATTGTGCTAGAGTGGAGAGAAACAAAGCATGAAGAAGTTGATGTTGCAGTGGAAAGAGATCTAGGGGCCCAAATGGCATTAATAATATGTGGGATATATCATTTTGTTTCTCTCAAAGTCATGAGAGCTCAAGTGAGACTTCTCTAGATGCTAGTGAACTACTGGGATATAGATATAGAGGCCTTCAACCTCGATAGGAAACCATTGAGGGTTGAAGTCGAGGACATATAATTTCTAACAAGATTGTCATGTCAGGGTTAGGTGGTGAACCTCAAATCCCTAGGATATGGGAGTGGCATGAACATAGAGGACTACATAGCCAGTCATTGCATTGCAGGGACCGAGAAGCTAGGGAGCCAACTAGTAATCAGAGCGATCAACAATCTGAGTCTCAATATCATTGTCCTAGTATTGACATAGATCGCATGGTCAACCTCATTGCATCAGGCATAAAG
The DNA here is from genome assembly GCA_000966675.3 of Picea glauca. Taxonomy (NCBI): domain Eukaryota; kingdom Viridiplantae; phylum Streptophyta; class Pinopsida; order Pinales; family Pinaceae; genus Picea; species Picea glauca. The sequence goes on from JZKD02S0367243.1 coordinate 485,263, forward strand.
GACACTTATGTTCTACTTGGTGGAGTGCTTGTGACCCATGGTTTACGACTGGTGCACCTAACTGCTGGTCAACATGAAGAGCCAGCTAATAGACTGAAAAGAAGGTAGAAAGAGGAACTTTGAGTTTGCATCTATATTATGTATTTTTTTCTTTCAGGGAGTTCCAGGATTGGTTCCTAGATTCAATATTGTCCCACATGGAATTTGCAATCCATCCATGGCATGGTGGATCGAAGTGATGAGGCGGT
>JZKD02S0367243.1:504340-526002 GCA_000966675.3 Picea glauca
GAAGTTTATACACAATAGATAAGTGTTTCAAAAGGGAGAAAGTCAACTCCAGCTTCTTCCACCACTGTTTAATTAAAATTATTATGGTTCATCAGTTGAACTTGAATGGCGATTGTTGGGACGCTTTCCTGTTAAGGAATCGTTTTACTAGTGCTGAAATAGGACAAGTTGACAAATCCATTGTTATAGAAACCCTTGTCGGGCCTTTCATTCCCCCTCCTTCGCTCTTGCCCTCTGTTGAACCATCGACCTACCTGAACACTACCCAAACCGACAACCTGCTTGATTCATGTCCAAAATATGGTGGTAAGCCTGTTAAAAAGTCTGCAAAGAAAAAGGGTAAAGGTAACAGTGATATCAATTACAAGGGTAAAAAGGCCGCACGCTGGGTTTTGCGGTGTGCCCATAATAAACCTAAAGAAAACACAGACCAAAAACCAATTCTGTTAAGTGAATATTTCGATTCCGAAATTGAATGGTTTCTAACCGAAGAGTATCCATACTCACACAGACTTTGCTCAGTTAAGCCTTATGACTATGTGACAAACCTCCCACCGTGTCTTAGAGACAACCCCAACTTCCCTGGGATCAAACTCGATAGAGAACCTACAGGTCAAATAAGAAGTTCCTCACCTGTGAATACATAGCCTGTTCAACCACAGTGCAACGAATGTCAGTCGTGGCTCGACCGATATTACAGAGACGTCCCTTTGCTCCAATCTCGAATCAGGTCCTTGGAGGACCGAGTGAATGTGCTAACTAAGGAGAATGATATATTGAAAAATGTAGCTCAATCTAATGATAAAAGATAGAATACCATAGGTTCTGTTGTCTTTAAGAATGTGGAGGTGGCCGTTGCCATTGTGAATTCGAAAATAGCTTGATTAAAACAAATCCCTGAATCCGAGGTATGGTATTTTAAAAGTAATTTTAAGATGATTTTGTTTTTATTTTGAATTAGTATACAATATTTGTTTGCTCAAATTGTATCTATTTTTGTTTTGATTGGATTGATAAAACATGATTCTGTTTACAATAATAACTAGCTACAGAATCGTGAGATTTTGTAGCTAGTTACTAAAATTCAAATTCTTTGATTTTACAACTAAAATGCAATTTGAAATCATGTATTCTTGTGCGTTTACAGGTACATACGAATTCTAAAAGAGATTGGATCGCTAGTGGCATCTCTGAACATGCTATTTCTTTACATGGTTTTAGATTAGAATGTTAGTTTTGGATAACAATGGGAATTTGGGAGATTGTATTCCCCACAATTTTTGGAACAGATTTGATGATTTCCACAGGAAGTGTTTAGATCCTGTGGCCTTTATAAATGTATTCTTTTGTAAACTAAGATCCATCGCTACCTGGGAGAAGAAACTATGGATTTGTGATTATCAAACTTGAATGAAAGTGGATATTTGCACAGCTTTAGCTTCAATATATCATATTTTTGTTCAAGTTTTGCTCATTTCAATTTGTAATCAAATTTTGACTACTTTAGATATCATGATTTGTTACAGGTTGATGTGATAAGATTTATATAGTGTCCATATTTTATGTCTCTCATTTTATATACAACAATTAATCTGTTCACATGTGATGATTAGAAGGTTGATCTTCTTTATTCAATGAGCAGTTATATGCAAATTTTCATAGTCAGATTTACCTTAATATGATCATTTGTCAAATTATAAATTGTTGTTGCTACATATCTTACTTGTTCTATCATTATCATTCAAAGCGTTACTGCTTCGTGTTTACGAGAAGCATTGGGAAAATATGGTGTGGGTTGGCCTCATCAAACAACAAATGTAGATGCTACGCACAAGACACATAGGATATGCGATTACAGGTTAGTTTGCTAGTAGCATTCTATTAGTTTAATTAATATAAGATTTTTTTGTAGTTTAGATACACTGTATAGATTGTTATTTTTATTTCTCAACTAGATAGCTGTCATTTCATTTTTTGTTCATAAAAGTTATAAAAAAAAAATCAAAAATACTAAACAATAGCTTTGCTGTCAATTCATATATGATTTTCGCAGATTTCGATCAAAATTTGCATTTTGTGAATACTTTACATATATTAGAAATTTAATCATATCAATACACTGTACATTTAATAAGTAGAACTACTATTCTATAAATATTAGTTAGTAAACTGTGGATATATTTTAAATTTGTATATAGTTTTCAGCAACTGTTTGTCATTTAGTTAGTTTCTTTAGTTTTTTTGTTTTTTCACTTTCATAGGACTTAGACCGGCTAACGGAGTTGCTAAACCCATCAGAGTGGATTAATCCAAACGTATTGGGTTAAATAGACAACCCCAGACCAGATTCACTCCTCTAGTTGACGAGTGGTCAATTTCACCCATCAACAATGTGCAAGTTATGGAAGATATTTGTGAACTCTGACAGTACTTGTTCCCTTTCCTGCTACAGTGTGGTCCATTTTATATACAGGTTGTCATAAATTCCAACAGGGTAGTATTGTTCCTTAATAGCATGCCTGAAGGAACCCCAAGTGGGTGAAACTGCAAATAATGCGGATCCCTCTATTTCCTTTTTGTTTCAGAAAGTCTCCCACCAATATTTAACATGGGGGACAACCTTGAGGAGTGAAAATGTAATATTTTCTCTATCAGAAAAGTTGTGGATAGAGAAATACCCTTCTAGAATGTTTAATAATTTATCTACGACATCCACATATATTTGACCCTCAAATATAGGAATATTAAAATTGATCTATACCTTGAAGGGGGTGACACCTATGCTTGAGGTATATGTGTTTCTTGTTGGCAACCGTAAAAGGATTTGTGCAAATTTTTCCATCATCTCGTTCCTCTGTCCCTTGAGGGCTTCCTTGAGATTTTTTTTGAAAGGATATCCTATCCCTTCGTCTTTCTTTTCACCCACCATGGAAGGTTTCTTGGGTGTCTGAGATAATTTTTCCTTAATAGAAACAAGCTCGAGACCCAACTCTCTATACCCTAACCTTGTCAGAGACATGCACTAAAAAAGATAAGGAGAAGACCGCTTTAATACCACTGATCTGGATTTATGAGAAGAACGAAAGGAAAACACAGATTTATAATATTAACACAGAGACACAATGAATAACAACAAAGATAAATTACAACTCGACTTCTATTAAATAACAAATATGTTGAAAATATAAAATGTAGGCCGAAACAAGCTTGTTTGAATGGCGACAACTTATCTCTGAGGGGATATATGACAACTACACTTGTAGTTCCTAATTATTTTCAGGACTCAAACTAAATAAAGGTTTTTTTAAATTTCAGTTTTGAAATTTCTTTTAATGGCTTTCTTATGCTTGGAATAAACTAGGAATAAACAACAATAGTAGAATAATGATAAACGATAGCAAAATAATGATAAACAACAACATAATAATGATAAACAACAACATAATAATGATAACAATAGCATAATAATACATACCTCCACCTGCAGGTTGGTTTATCTAGTCCCTTTTCTATCTAATCATGTTCTTGTGCTTTCCCTTGTTCTTTCCCAGACTGAATATTAACCTCCCAGCTAGCTAGGAACAACCTCTGTGACTCCCTAGCTCCAGGAATCCTTGTGGTTTCCTATCCCCCGAGCCCAAAATTCCCAGCAACACCAGTGCCCTGTGAGAGCTCCCCAAAACCACTCCAATTTCCTCCTCCTCTCCCCCTCTTTCAATTCATAAATCCTCGAACAAAAAAATAATGATCCCCTTCCAAGTCCTCCCCTTCTTCCTTATCCTCCTCTCTCAATTACCCCTCATCAATTCTCAACCACCTTATCCCCCCATTAATTCCCAACAACCTTATCCCCCCATTAATTACGTCACCCACCTTTTAATAATAAAATAATAAAGACTCATTAATGTATTTTAATAATTAATTAAGTTAATATTTATCATTCATGATAATTACATAGTTAATTAGGGTTGTTACATACACCCACCCTTCAAGAAACTTCATCCCTATGTTAGAGTAATTTACAATACACGGGTAATGACACATGGTTCATACATCCACATAAAATAAACAACATTATCAGTAAGCAAAAAAAAAACTTATACATACTAGTGTACATGTGCAAGAAATGCATGCGTAGCTATCACATACAAGGCTCACACATGTAATAATGACAATAATGATCACACATATAGTAATTCTTGTATGCATCCAATCCAATCAACAAGACGATTCATTTCATAAAAGATAGTAAACTATTTAAAATGTTCGCAAAATCCCCCAATTATAATAATTTAGCACAACAACGTTCATTTAGATAATTTTAGTTCAGTTAAGAAATTATAAATATACATTTTTACATATTCTCTTTTCAAAAAGGGAAAACAATAAATTCCACTATAAGGAAAAATCCCCATACAGTCTCAACTATTTCTATTCATCCTTCCTCCCTAACTTACTTCTGCCTTCCATCCCTATCCTTCCTTTGCTAGACTATCTTGGAGAGTCAAATATATTGACCTGACTCCAAATAGAACCCGTAAGTGGAAGTGTCACTCTCTTGACCAAGCTTCCCCAGCAGGAAACTGATATTCATCATCACACATCTAGGGGAGCGTGAGCTAACACCGTCCTCCCATGACTCCAGGTTTCAGAGGATACACGGTGGGAAATTCCTCCACCCCTTTTGATAGGACTAGGTTCCACACCCTACCATGGAATATACAATGGCACTGTGTTGCTAGGAATTTTTTCATCCTATATTCAGTTTTAGATAGTCTCACCACCTGAAAACCTTCACTGGTCCATATATCATAGCAATGCATTCGAACCAACATAATTTCACATATAAATATTCATGCCATATGGTTTCTTGGTCGGTGTTCACGACAACACCTTTTATTATCATTATCCTTTGGCTATTTCATAGTCCATTGACCTACATATTAGTCTATAACACAAACTCATGCATATCTATGCATTATCATCATGTAAATGCATTCAACCATAATCTCAATTCGGTATCCATGTACAAACAACTTTAAATTTAAAAAATTTCAAGTTAGAAATAGATCGCATAATATCCCTATAATTCAAATAACGTTAAACATTCATAGAATTGACATTCCCATAATAGATTGCATAATATCCATCATCATTCAAATAACATTAAACATTCATAGAATTGACATTAACATAATAGATTACATAATATCCATCATCGTTCAAATAATGTTAAACGTTCATAGAATTGACATTCACATAATAGATTGCATAATATCCATCATCATTCATAACGTTAAACATTCATAGAATTGACATTCACATAATAGATTGCATAATATTCATTATCATTCAAACAACATTAAACATTCATAGAATTGTCATTCACATAGGTTCATACGTATTAAAAGTTTAAGTGTATCATTAATAGTTTCAAAGTGGATAGAAAATAAAGGTGAGTAGGCCTCAGGTAATCCTATATTTCTAAGTCAAAAGGTGGCATTACATACACCCAACCTTCGAGAAACATATTCTCGAGGTGGTCAAAAAAGTGAGGGATGATCTCACTGTAATGTCTTGGCATCCTCCCAAGTAAAAGATTCTGGGCAATAATTGTCCCATTGGACCTTAAATTGGTCTACTAGATGGTTCCTGAGCTGTCAAACTCTACAGTCCAATATACATAACGGTTTTACCATGAGGGTTCCCACGTACGATACCTGCAATTCCTTCCAATTCAATTTATGATATTTGTCAACAACATAATGACATAGAACATATACATGAAAAACATTATGAGTTTTATGCAAGTGGGGTGGCAGTATGAGACGATAGGCAACGAGTCCAATTCTCTCTTGGATTTTGAATGGTCCTATAAATAGAGGCGACAACTTTGTCCCCTTCCTGAACCGAATGGTACTCTTATTAGGCCTGATATGAATGAAAAATTGATCTCCCACTTTATAACTTCGGTCAGTCCTATGTGCATCAACATAAATTTTCTATCTATCTTGTGCTTCCTTTAGTCTCTGGCTAATTTGAATCACCTGTTCCTCCATCTCTTGAATAAATTTTGGCCCAACTGTCACTCGGTCTTCTAACCTTTCCCAAGTCAACGGTGTTCTGCATGGACTTCCATACAAAGCTTCGTAGGGTGGCATTCTGATGGAGCTATGAAAACTGTTATTGTAGGCGAAATCTACCAAAGGTAGGTACTTCTCCCAACATATTTGATTATCCATAACATACATCCTAAACATGTCTTACATAACCTGATTTACTCTCTCAGTTTTCCCATATGTTTCAGGATGATCAGTTGTTCTTAAGTTCAACTGAGTCCCCAACACTGACTTCAAACTTGTACAAAACCTAGAAGTGAATATGGAGTCCCTATCTGAAATGATCTTCTTGGGTATCCCGTGCAAATGGATGACCTTACTTACAAACACACGTGCCACATCAATGACATCGTAAGTGTCTCTAACCGGAATAAAATGAGAACTCTTGGTTAACTTATCAACTCACAAGAATGGCATTGTGTCTATGCGATGCGAGCCACAATCCCACAACAAAATCCATAGAAATGACTTCCCACTTGGACATAGGGACATCATGCAGTTGTAGGAGATATGCCAGGTGGTGGTGGTCAAATTTCACTTGTTGACACTCTAGGCACTTGACGATGAAATGGAATACATCGCGCTTCATTCCTACCTAAAATAAAATATTCTTTGATGATGCATGCAACCCTCAACCTGCAGGTCGGAAGGTCCATGTACATAGGATCTTTCCCCTTACAATGGCCCAAAGAGCTCTCGGAAATGGCTCCTCTATTTCCCTTTTGGGAAATCTGCACCCACAATCAACTTCGAGGATTCCCCCTTGTACTTCGGGAGATCGGACTTCACACTTTCACGAATTCAGTGGTCAAGCACCTTGTCTCTCAATCTCCGAAAACCTGAAACAGTCAATGCTTGACCTTTTCTCTCTCTCTTTCGGATTTCTCCTTATCGCGATTTCGGCGATCACGATGTCCAACAAATCATTTCCACGATTCCCGAAACCCGATTTACCAAAACTCCGATGCGCTCGCAAGATTTGACTTTTCAAAAACCCCTCATTCCATCAAGACTTCAGACTTCGCGACTTCGTGAATCCTAATGCAAAGAATTCGGAACTTCACGCCACAAAATCCTGAAATGGTCAACGAAATTTGACTTCCGTGTCAATAATGCACCACCTGTCCACCTGCCGATTCTGTGGCCCACATAATCCTTTCAGCCTTCGGGACTTCGCGTTTCGTGATTTCACGAGTCCTGTTAACAAGATTACAGGACTTCCACTCACGAAAACCCAAAATAAAAGTTCATGGGTAATCCAACACCCCTACGGCTTGAATATACGGCTCTTCTCCTTCTGAGCTTGAACTCCTTGAAAATCACTTGTTGTAACTCTTGGCTCCTCCATGAGATCTGATAGTTCATGGGACTTCGCAAATTCTCCACAGAGAATTCTGATCATCTGTTCTTTCTTTCACAAGGACATCTGCAACTTCTTACCAAAGTGTTTTTCCACAATACTCAACTACCTGCAACCCAACTTGCAACGCCTTCTCACTGTTTTCAATGCACAAGCTTCCGACGCTTCCTTCGACCGTTTTGAAGGCTTTATCCTTCTTGGATTTTTTCCAACTCTAAGTCTTGAAGAAGACTCTTGCATGCACTCCTTGCGGAAAATTCCTTAATTACTCCAAGGAATTGGAACCCGTCGACTCTGTGCACTCCTGCAACAGTAGCCCTCCAACGACTTCTCAGGTTCGCAACTCTGAGACTTTACTTGGCCTGCGCACTCCTTGCACTGCTCCTGTGCCTAACTTCACTTCTGTAGGGATGAGCACAAAAGCTATCTTATCTAAGCCTTTAGAGACAAACCTCTGAACCCTTTGTCAACACACTCCTTGCGGACAATTCAACTGCACTCCTTGCAGGAACCCTTGCTCAGATAGAGAAACAATTGAAACTCATTTCCCTTACTCTCTCTCTCAGATTTCAAACATTAACAAGAAATCATTCATACATAGGATAAAAGCAATTGCATGACAAAAAGAGTAAAGCATTCATGAGCATAACATTCAAAATGCATACACAGAGAATATTTGAACACCATGAGTCTGAATCAAAGCATTCTTGTATTAATCCAGAACTTCTGTACATGGAATTCTTCTACACAGCTCTCTGCTTCTTCTCTTCTATACTCTCCTCTATTTTGTCCTATGTTGCAATACACAATGAAGGTGTCTATATCTCATTTCCCTCTCTCATTCTAAACTGTCTAATCTAGAATTAAATTCTATCTACTTGCATTAACTACCATAAATGACTTCTACCTACTAAGGATGAGAGCGGATCGCTCAAGGCCCGTTTACATTTTACAAGTGCACCTCCACTTGATGGCTTCATTAATGGTTCAATATATTTCAAAATTTGCGCTGGGCACTTTTACAGCTGTCCTTTATCTCTGCGTTGGCTCACTTGAGATGCTCTTGCATAATACTCCCTCGCTTGAAAATTTTCATGGGCTCTTGTCCGTGAGCTCGTGCATGGTCCGTCCATGCTTCTGGATCTCTGCATCGCTCTCCCATCTAGCATATTCAACTGGATGGCCCTTCCACTTGACCAAATATTCAAAGTATTGTTTTCACCTGGTCTTCTTTCTCACTCTTTTGTCCAGTATGCGCTCCATCTGCGGCTTTACTACAACTGGCATCTGCTTTGTCCACTGGCCTGTTGGTTGTTCATTTCCTGTCCCTGCTTTCTCAGCTTTATATGGGTACAAATATGAGATATTGAATATCAGAGAAATTCCAATCCCATCGGGTAATTCAATCTCATAAGCATTTGCCCCAAATTTCTTCAAGACCTTACATGGTCCGATTTTCTTCATCTTCAACTTATTATATGTTCCTCTCGGGAACCTTTCCTTTCTCAAATGTACCAGAATCAAATCACCAACCTCAAATTGAAGTTGTCTCCTGTGTTGATCTGCTCTGCACTTATATTCCTAGCTTGAACTCTACAATCACTCCTTCACCTGGCTGTGAAGTTCCTTCATCGCCTCTGCAAAATCTTCTGCACTAGCGCTCCTAATCGTAGTCTATTCTGAATCTCTCAGCTCAGAAATTCCTCTCTGCTGCATGCCATAGACAATCTGAAATGGAATCTGCCCTGTGCTTCTACTAGCTGAGTCGTTATAAGCAAACTCTACCTGTGGTAATATGTTATCCCACTGGCTGTGGTGTTCTATCACCAAGCTTCTCAGCAAGTCTCCCAAAATTTTGTTCACCACTTTTGTCTGTCCATCCATCTAAGGATGATAAGCCAAACTAAATGACAAGTTAGTTCCCAACTTCTTCCATAAGGTACTCCAAAAGTGTCCTACGAAATTAGTGTCAGTATCCGAAACTATGCTCCTTGGTAAGCCGTGAAGTCGAATGACTTCTTTGAAAAACAAATTCGCAATGTGAGTTGCGTCACTAGTTTTCTGACATGGAATGAAGTGTGCCATTTTGGAAAATCTATCCACCACCACAAAGATTGAGTTGAACCCTCTTTGTGTTCTTGGCAACCCCAATGTGAAGTCCATGCTGATTGCATCCCACGACTTCTCAGGTATGGGTAATGGTTGATAAAACCCTACATTTTGTTTCCTTCCCTTCAAATGCTGGCAAATTCTACATATGTCCATGAATCTCTTGACGTCTGCTCGCATTCCTGGCCAAAAATATGAATCATTCAATTTTGTGAATGTCTTGTCATGATCAAAGTGCCCTACCAATCCTCCACTCTGTTTCTCCTTCAGTAGATTCTCCCTCATGGAGCATTTTGGAATACAAAGCTGATTACCTTTAAACAATAATCCTTCCTGGATCATGTATTCTACCCATTGGCTTCTGTCTCTGAGAATTGGATTCTCAGCTGCTTCATACACCTCCTTAAAATCTGGATCATCCTTGTACATGTCCATGAGATCATAAAAACCCAATGTTTTGACTTTGAACTCCTGCAATAGAAAACACTTCCTGCTCAAAGCATCAACAACTTTGTTAGCAGTACCGGAAATATGTTTAATCACAAAAGTAAAATTTTGCATGTATTCAACCCATTTAACATGTCTCTGATTCAACTTTTCCTATTGAGTTACAAACTGCAATGCATGATTGTCACTATATAAGACAAACTCTTTTGGGATCAAGTAATACCTCCATTTCTTTAATTCCTGTATAATAGCATAGAACTCCTTATCATACGTAGAGTATTTCACTTTCACTTCGTTTAGCTTCTCGCTGAAGTATGCTATCAGCCTATCATCTTGACTCAAGACTGCCCCTATTGCAAATCCACTTGCATTGCATTTCACTTGAAATGTCTTTTGGAAATCCGGCAACACCAAAATTGGTTGTTCTGTGATCTTCCTCTTTAACAAATTGAAACTCTTCTCAGCTTTTTTTGTCTAGTGAAAATATTTATGTCTCTTCTTTACTGTATCCATCATTGGTGCACTAATTTCACTGAAACTCCTAATAAATTTTCGGTAGAAACTAGCCAATCCATGAAAACTTCTCACCTCAAAGATATTTTTCGGTGATGGCCAATTCTTGATTACCTCCACCTTATCTAGATCCATCCTCAACTCATCTGCAAAAATAAAAAATCCCAAATAAATGAGCTCTATCTTCATGAATGAGGATTTCTTCATATTTATCAACAACTTCTCCTGCTGTAAACTCTGCATGACTGTAGCCAAATGTTTCAGATTCTCTGCCACTGTTTTACTAAAAACCAGTATGTCATCCAGATATACGATAACAAATTTTCCAATGAACTCCCTTAGGACTTCATTCATCAACCTCATGAAGGTACTCAGCACGTTTGTTAAGCCAAATGGCATAACAAGCCATTCATACAACCCTTCATTTGTTTTGAAGGATGTCTTCCATTCATCACCTTCTCTCATACGGATTTGATGATAACCGCTTTTCAAATCAATCTTTGAAAAGAATTTTTCTCCACTCAAGCAATCCATCAGATCATCCATCCTTGGCAATGGAAATCTGTACCTGATGGTTATCTTGTTGATCACCCTCAAGTCAATACACATCCTCTTGCCTCCGTCTTTCTTCGGGCTGAGTACTGTCGGAACAACACACAGACTCAAGCTTTCTTTGACCAAACCTTTGTCCAACAACTCCTGGACTTGTCTTTTGACCTCTTCATTCTCCTGCGATGTCAATCTATACGCAAATTTCTTTGGAAAACTGGCTCTAGGTATGAGATCAATATGATGACTCACACTCCTAATCCATGGCAATGAACAAGGTAGTTCATCCACTACTATGTCAATGAACTCTTCCAACATTTCCTGAACCTCTTCTGGTAAATCATTCACCCTTGTGCTAGTCAAAAAAATCGTTGGCTTCCTGACCAAAATGAACTGTGGATCCTCCTTCTTCTTAACTTCTGTAAGAAGTTCCTTCCCACTCATGAGAAGTACGGTGTTACTTACTTCCCGTTTCAGCTCCTTATCCTTGATTGGAAGCAACATGTGAGTTCTCCCATTCTTCTCTAGGGTGTATGTGTTCATTCTCCCATCATGAATCACATTCCTGTCATATTGCCATGGTCTACCCAGCAATAGATGACAAAAATCCATGGGAATAACATCATAGAGTATCTTATCATTATATCCTCCTATCTTAAACTCAACTAAACATTGTTTAGTGACAATTACCTAATGTCCTTTTTGTAGCCACGAAACTCTGTATGGGCTTGGATGATCAATCATCTCCAGCTCTAGCGTTTCTACCATCTCTGTAGAAACGAGATTATCTGTGCTACCACTGTCCACAATGACCTTGCATACCCTGTCCTTGGTTTTGCAAGCAGTTTGGAAAAGTCTGTTTCTTTGGACTGAACTCTCCACCTCCTTTTCTGGTGTCAAAAACGCTTTTCGCATCATCAACAATCTTCCACCTTCAACATCTTCTACCTCAATATCTCACCTCTGTGCTTCGGTTATGTGAGTCTCTCCACTCTCTTTCTTTTTATCTAGACACTCATAAGACTTGTGCCCATTCTTTCCACATGTGAAGCATGTTATTACTCCACCTCTTCCTCTTCCTCTACCTCTGGTACGAGGAAAAATATTATTATCGACATAATCTCCTCTCTACTCAGTATGCTGCCCTCTCTGTTCAACATATTTCCCTCGCCGTGAGCTTCCACCTCTCTCAGTTCGAGTTTGAGGTTTCTTCCAGTCCTCCTTGGGCCTCTGATTTTTATCCTGGGCAACTGATTTTCCTTTGGGATGACTTCTGCCTTGGCCTCTTTGACCCTGCTTTTGGCTTAGCTTCTCTTCTTCTTTTAGAGCCAACTGATAAGCATCCTCCACAGTTTGGATGGTTGCCATGCTCATCTCATCCTGAATGTCGTACCTCAGGCCATTCATGTATTTGGAAACTTTTTCATCAACGCTTTCCCGATGACCTACCCTGATGTTCATCCTATAGAATTCTTCAGTGTATTCTTTCACTGTCATCAACTTCCATATCAAGTTTGCATTCTTCGAAATAGAGTAATTTGGTAATCTCTGGGGATGAATTTCACCTTCATTTTCACGATCATTCTATCCCATCTTTTGATCTTCTGCTTGCCTTTGCAGCGTGTATCATCTTGTAGTTCATCCCACCACAATGCTGCATGTCCCTTCAATCTTGTGACAACATGTTTGACCTTGTCCTCTTCAACATATTCATAGTCAAAGTATGTGTCCAGAGCTCTAATCCAGTCTAGAAGTTCCTCTGCATCCAGATTTCCCTCATAAACTGGAATGTCCATTTTCTCTCTTGCACCCATTCTTGCAATAGCTCTAATCAAGCGTTCGTTTGCTGCATCCTCAGCTGCAAATTCTTCCCTTTCATGTTCAGCCTCAATTTCACTTTCAGAATCACTAAGATCCCCAACACTGATTGTGCGTCTTTGTGCTGTCTCCATGTCCTCAAGTCTGGTGTGTAGATCATGCATTTCTTTTTCCATGGTTGGATCAGTCATCTACCTACCTCTTCTTCTCGACACTTCCCTCTCCTCTGGTGTATCGGGTGTTTGTCTGTCCCTTCTCCTTGGAGGCATGGTGAATTCTCTTTTTCTCTGCTACAGAAAGAAAAGAACCTTTCTGAGCTCTGATACCAAATGATGACACACGCAACCCTCAACTCACAGGTCAGAAGGTCCACGTACACAGGATCTTTCCCCTTAAAATGGCCTGAAGAGCTCTCAGAAATGGCTCCTCTATTTCCCTTTCGGGAAATCTACACCCACAATCAACTTTGAGGATTCCCCCTTGTACTTCGGGGGATCAGAATTCACACTTTCGCGAATCCGGTGGTCAAGCACCTTGTCTCTCAATCTCCGAAAACCCGAAATATTCAATGCTTGACCTTTTCTCTCTCTCTTTTGGATTTCTCCTTATCACGATTTCGACGACTGCGATGTCCAAAAAATCGTTTCCGCGATTCCTGAAAACCGATTTATCGAAACTCCAATGCGCTCGCAAGCTTTGACTTTTCAACAGCCCCTCATTCCATCGAGACTTCAGACTTCACGACTTCGCGAATCCTAATGCAAAGAATTTGGAACTTCACCCCATGAAATCCTGAAATGGTCAACAGAATTTGACTTTCGTGTCGATAATGTGCCACCTGTCCACCTGCCGATTCTGTGGCCCACACAATCCTTTTGGCCTTCGAGACTTCACGTTTCATGATTTCGCGAGTCCTGTTGCCAAGATTACGGGATTTCCACTCGCAAAAACCTGAAATAGAAGTTCACGGGTAATCAAACGACCCCTACAGCTTGAATCTACGGCTCTTCTCCTTCTGATCTTGAACTCCTCGAAAAGCACTTGTTGTAACTCCCGACTCCTCCGTGAGATCTGACGGTTCACGGGACTTCGCAAATTCTCCACAGAGAATTCCGACCGTCCGTTCTTTCCTTCACAAGGATGTCTGCAACTTCTTACCAAAGTTTTTTTCCACAATACTCAACTACCTGCGACCCAACTTGCAATGCCTTCTCACTATTTTCAGTGCACAAGCTTCCGACACTTCCTTCGACCATTTTGAAGGCTTTATCCTTCCTGGATTTTCTCCAACTCTGAGTCTTGAAGAAGACTCCTGCACGCACTCCTTGGAGCAAATTCCTTAATTACTCTAAGGAATTGGAACCCATCGACTCTGCGCACTCCTACAGCAGTAGCCCTCCAACGACTTCTCAGGTTCACAACTCTGAGACTTTACTTGGCCTGCACACTCCTTGCACGGCTCCTATGCCTGACTGCACTTCTGTAGGGATGAGCACAAAAGTTGTCTTATCTGAGCCTTTAGAGACAAACCTATGAACCCTTTGTCAATGCACTCCTTGCGAACAATTCAACTGTACTCCTTGCAGGAACCCTTGCTCAGATAGAGAAACAATTGAAACTCATTTCCCTTACTCTCTCTCTCAGATTTCAAACATTAACAAGAAATCATTCATACATAGGATAAAAGCAATTGCATGACAGAAAGAGTAAAAAATTCATGAGCATAACATTCAAAATGCATACACAGAGAATATTTGAACACCATGAGTCTGAATCAAAGCATTCTTGTATTAATCTAAAACTTCTGTACATGGAATTCTTCTACACAACGCTCTGCTTCTTCTCTTTTATACTCTCCTCTATTCTCTCCTATGTTACAATACATAATGAGCGTGTCTATATCCCATTTCCCTCTCTCATTCTAAACTGTCTAATCTAGAATTAAATTCTATCTACTTGCATTAACTACCATAAATGACTTCTACCTACTAAGGATGAGAGCGGATCGCTCAAGGTTCATTTACATTTTACAAGTGCACCTCCACTTGATGGCTTCATTAATGGTTCAAGATATTTCAAAATTTGTGCTGGTTACTTTTCCAGCTGTCCTTTATCTCTGCGTTGGCTCGCTTGAGATGCTCCTGCATCATTCTTCATGTTTGCATACATTTTCTTCACACCCGAATGCGCACAATAAAGTGCTCTATGGATTCCTTCAGTATGATGCTTCAAATATCCCCACCTTCGGGGATGTACATCCTTCCTTGATATCTTAATAGTCCATCTTCTTCCAACATATATCCTTCATACTTTGGATCTAATTTCCTCCCACTTTGGAGGGTTTAAGTAACCTTTAAATACCAACTATCTCCAAGGAGTTTCCCCAACACCTGCTCCCTAATATTGAATTTTAATGGTACCAAGGAGAAGATACATGGTCTCCTACTTAAGGCATATGCGACCACATTTTCCTTTCCCTTGATGTATGAAATTCCTGTTAGAATATAATGGATGTGCTTGTTTTACCATCAACAATATCACTATTTTCACCTAACCATAGGCCAAATCCACCCTCCGAGCAACTTAACCTTGACAGAGAATCACTTCGGAAGAAAACCCTAGGCTAGATAGCCAAAAAAAGGGTAGTGCACCTTTTTCCTAAGGATAACAAGGATAACACACCAAAAAAGAGATGATAAGATAGTCCAAAACATAACCAAGAGAGAGTCGAAGCCAAAACCAAAATCTTCTAGCTTCAGTAGATGCAACGACAACTCTCCTCCAAAATTGCACACAAACTGGGCAACTGCAGTGCGCACAAGTGTTTCTCTGCAATTCTGAGAGTGCCTGCCAGAATGAAGACTAGCCTCCTATATTTATACTAATTCTAGCTAACTACCTGGGCTGACTTCTCATTATGGATACCTATTTACTCATTATATATTATTTCTTTTGGTCGACTTCTTCTCTTGGAGGCTAATAACCTAATACAAATTATCCTCTTGAGCTGACTTGTCTTCTAGGGTTATTAGCCAACTCATTAGGGTTTCTTCCTACTTCCTGGAGTATTCTATTCTCGTTAGGTTTACATGTGGAGGTAAATACCTCTCGTAGCTACCATAATATAAACAGTCCCTCCTAGCTAGGGAGGTATTGAAGGTAATTGATGCAGGAGCATCTCTCCACATCAATCAGCTAGCCAACTAGCCATCCCATGTGAGCGCAGGCATTCAATGAAGAGAGGCGTAGCCCTCATTTCAAAATTTGAAATTTGAATGTAATTAATGTTGTAGGCTATTGAGCCATGAGGCTGTGCTTTGCATAGGTTGTAGATAAGGAGGCCTTTAATGTTTGAAGGCTGAAATCTAGATCCGATTTTGGACTAGAAAACCCATTCAATGTAATTGAATAGGGTAGGTGAAATTGGAGGGAAGAGCTCGAAGAGCCCCCTCATGAAAAAAATCACTATATCTGTTTTGAATAGAAGAGAGCTAGTAGAGTACACAGAGAGAGTAGAGAAGGAGCTGAGACTTTGTTAAAGTTCGTTCTCAAAACACCTTTGTAAAGAGGCATTTTTATTAATACAAACCAGAGAAATTATTCCTGCATATTGTCTGTGTTATGTGAATGTCTTTATGTGTTCTTTGTATGCTGTAGATGTATGCTAGGAATGCATTTACAGGGGTTGTTTGATTTCAGGGTTAGAGGTCTTTGAGGCTTCACACCAGGAGGGTGTGACAGAACGTTGTGAGTTCTGATAGCCGTGCACAGAGGGTGCATTTCTGAATTCTGCGGGTTCAGACAAAGGCATGCCAGGAGGGCAGAGTAGCTGAAATCATTGGCTTAGAGGAAGACCTCAAGGTTACTGAACACCTTGGAGGTAGGGCTGTGTATGAGAGACACAGTTGCAGCCAAAAACTCTACTGTGAGTTCTGTAGAGCTTTGCCAAGTGGGCATTGAGCATATGCATAGTGATGCATTGAGGAAGAGCTTTTCTATGAGTTCAGATAGAAGTTAGAATCACTAAGGATTATAAACACTCTTCCAGGAGGGCATTGAGTAGGTGCCAGAGAGCACAGGAAGAAATCTTTGAGTTCTAGATTTGAATAAGAGTCCAAGGATAAGGATCTTCACAGGGTTGCTGAACACCCTAAATACTCAGCAATAGGTTGCTTGAGCAGAGGATAGCCAGGAGGGCATCGTTTTTCTCCATCTGAAGGAGAAGGGATAAGAGGACCAAGTTCCTTAGGAGTCTGAGTAACGGGAAAAATTAGAAGAGATAACACCGATTTAGTGTGCAGAGACTCTACGAGGAGAACAGAAGTCGAAGAATCCTTTGAGGATTTGAAAGGAGAAGCTCAGGAGGAAAAGTGACTTTGTGCATGGGTCATAGCAACAAATATCACAGAGGCAGGGGAACTCTTTGAAGAGTTTAGGGTCATGAAATCTTAGGAGGAACAACGTCGTTGAGAACGTGGGCGAAACTCAAAGTTGTAGAGTTCGCAGAGGGAAAGAGAAAAGATTGAGGCCTTTGGACCCTTGGAAAATTCTTCCAAGTCAGGAATAAAGTGTGTAAGCTCAAGAGGAGCACAGCTACCGTCAGATCAACTGAAGAGATCTGGACTATTCAAGTTTCCACGTCCAGGGAGCAGTTGAGGAGCACGCAGGATAGAAGAGATTCTGAGCTGTTGGATCTCACTCAGAATACCCGACAGCCATTGGATCGACAGGAATTTGTGCATGGTGTAATCCTTAAGCATAGATTATAGGACGAGAGTCCAGAAATAATTGATCTATCAGGATTTTGTACTTCAGGATTTCGGAGGTCTCGAGGACAAGAGGTCGGGACACCCCATGGAGAAAGTCTTGAAATAGTGAATAGATCGCAGCCATCCATCTGAGGGAGGAAACATGTCGCGAGATCACCCATTTTGGGGATTCAGACATTGGGAAATAGAAGAGGAAGGAGTCTTTCAACTTTGCATCTGGCGAAGCCCCGAAAAGATATCAACCGTCCATTCGTTGGGACATGTGGTAGAGATCGAGGAACATGTCGGTATTTCAGCTACCGGGGTTTCAAGTTGACAAAGTATTTGTGTCACTAGGGGTCGCAAGTCGTGAAATCGTGAAATGCAGGAGGACCGTCCATATTGAGGAGACGTGTGGCAGAAATCTAGAATTTTGGGAGATTTCTAGAAAGGAGAAGGACACTTCGCCATTTTGGCATTCTGCATATCGATATTTCGGGAGTTAAGAGGACAAGGGACCGGGAGTTACACACCGGGAAACCCCAAAATAGGATGGAGATCTTATGAGGAGTGGTCACATGGATCGGGGCATAGCCAGGAGGGGATAATGCGATAAAGGCCATTTTGGAAAATCGGAAATTGGGAATTCAGGAGTTTCGTTGACAAGAGGTCGGGCTCTTGCATTGATAAGTCTTGAAGGGAATAGGACTGTGGTCATATGGAGTAGAGTCGCAGGGACCAAGACATAGTGCAGGGGATAATTGTTGAGTGAATCCTTTTCGACATTTCAGCATTTTGGTGTTCGGGAGATCAAGGGGACAGAGGTTCTCGACATTAGAACTCTATGAGTCCTGAAAAATCGAATTTTATGGTCATGTACAGAAGACTGTGAGGAAAGAAGAGGGACCTGTGGATCGGGAAATTGAGGTTCCAGTAGGGAATCAAAAGAGCTAATTTAGCTCGAGGAAGAGATTGAACGATCCTGAGAGCAGACTTCGGCCCACGGGTCAGCAGGGGGTCTGAATCAAGTTTGGTATCAGAGCGAGAACTCTGTTTGTATATTTCAGGCAGAGAGAAGGCAAACGAAGACAAAGTGATAGAGACTCTATGATGGTTGTTTTGTGGGTAGGAAACAATCAAGGAGATAGTCAGGAAGACTATGGAAGAGGCTGGAAACACTCAGGGGTGCAAAGTGATAGCAACAGGTTTGCCAGGAGGGAAGACAGGAACAACAAGATGGCTACTAAATGCTATACAAGTGTTGGAAGGAAAGACCTAGAGATGATGAGCGAAGCTAAATGGGATGAAGACCTCACCGAGATGAGTGAGAGAATGGATGAACTTGAATTTGGGATGCAGTAGGATACCAAGTCATGATGGGTATATGAATGGCCCATGAGGAAGCCAAAGGAAAAATGGCTAGTCAAGGAGTTGATGGCTAGAAGACAGCGTAGGTTGTTAAGAGGATGGTTGAGGCATGCTGAAAACCTTGACGGACCTGAGGAGATGGTTCAAGTATGTGAACCAGAGACTGGGAGAAACCTCGGTAGTGAGGATGAATTGGGATCAACTAAAGATCTCAAGGATTGTCAAGAAGACAGTCAGGAAATTCCCAATTGCCAGGAGGGAAACGAGTTGATGTCACTGTGGGATCTCATAGACTGTCATGAGAACAGCCGAGAAATTTCACGTTGCCAGGAGGGAAATGAATCGAGATCACTGCGGGATCTCATGGACTGCCAGGAGGGCAACAAAAAGTTTCCAATTTGCCAGGAGGGCATGGGAATAGAGATGAGTCTATCTGAAAGTCTCATGGATTCAGAGGAGAGTTCATATCAGCAAGGGATGCTGATAGATGCAGATTCATATGGTTTAGCTGACCGTGTGAATGAATATGATGACAAGTTCAAAACTTGCACCATCTGAGAGGAAGATCAGAGGGATCTTCTAATGATTGGAGGAATTCAGATATTCCTGCCACATAGCCCAGTTGAGGTGAGGATTTTTGTTGCTGATGGAAGAGCAACAATAGTAGAAAGACAACCAGCTGTGACTGTCAAAGAAGAATTGGAGTAGGTTTTAGAAGCTGCCCAAGAAGAAGAAGAAGATGAGCATTCTGAGGAGTGGCTCAATACTTTCAGTCAGGAAGATGAAAACACTGCAACATTGGATCTTGCAGAAGCTGAAGAAGAAGAGGTAGACAACATGAGCTTTGCTTTCTGTGTGAACAGATGGAAGCCCTAGAGAGAAGGGTGATATTTCAAGGCCTACACATCCAATAGATGAGGTTGGGAACAAATGAAGAGGATGGCATGGGAGATCATTGTGATCTGTCCATCTGCAGAAAATTTTTGCAGTAGAGAAGACTGCAAGAACAGGGCCAGCCACTGGAGCAGCTGGATGAAGTGATCAAGGAGATCAGGGAGCTGATGTTAGGGTCAGTAGAGATTACCAACAAGGAGAAGCTGGGAAAACAAGAAGTAGCAACATAGCAGAAGCAACAGTAACAGAGATATGGAGCAGCTGAATAGCTCCAGAAATTTGTTTGGGATCCAGGAGGATTTCAACAGCTGAGAGTGGGAGCACGTGAATAGGAGCTCATGAATTTTGCAGCTGAGGAGTATGATGCAAGAGCATCTCTCCACATCAATCAGCTAGCCAGCCATCCCACATCAATTCACGGATTCAATGAAGAGAGGCACAACCCTCATTTCAAAATTTGAAATTTGAATGTAATTAATGTTGTAGGCTATTGAGCCATGAGGCCGTGCTTTGCACAAGCTGTAGATAAGGAGGCCTTTAATGTTTGAAGGCTGAAATCTAGATTCTATTTTGGACTACGCAGCTCATTCAATGTAATTGAATAGGGTAGGTGAGATTGGAGGGAAGAGCTCAAAGAGCCTCCTCAAGAAAAAGATCATTGTATCTGTTTTGAATAGAAGAGAACTAGTAGAGTATTCAGAGAGAGTAGAGAAGGAGTCGAGACTCTGTTAAAGTTTGTGCTCAGAACACCTTTGTAAAGAGGCATTTTTATTAATACAAACTAGAGCAATTTTTCCTGCATATTGTCTGTGTTATGTGAATGTCTTTATGTGTTCTTTGTATGATGTAGATGTATTCTAGGAATGCATTTGCAGGGGTTGTTTGATTTCAGGGTTAGAGGTATTTGAGGCTTCACACCAGCAGGGTGTGATAGAATGTTGTGGGTTCTAATAGCCATGCATAGAGGGTGCATTTTTGAATTCTGCAGGTTCAGACAAAGGCATGCCAGGAAGGCATAGTAGCTGAAATCATTGGCTTAGAGGAAAACCTCAAGGTTACTAAACACCTTGGAGGCAGGGCTATGTATGAGAGACACAGTTGCAAACATAAACTCTGCTTTGAGTTCTGTAGAGCTCTGCCAAGTGGGCATTGAGACTATGCATAGTGATGCATTGAGGAAGAGCTTTTCTGTGAGTTCAGACAGAAGTTAGAATCACTGAGGATTCTCAACACTCTTCTAGGAGGGCATTGAGTAGGTTCTAGAGAGAACAGGAAGAACTCTTTGAGTTCTGGATTTGAAGAAGAGTCCAAGGAGAAGGATCTTCACAGGGTTGCTAAACACCCTGAATACTCAACAATAGGTTGCTTGAGCAGAGGATAGCCAAGAGGGCATCGTGTTTCTCCATCTGAAGGAGAAGGGATAAGAGGACCGAGTTCCTTAGTAGTCTGAGTAACGAGAAAACTTAGAAGAGATAGCACCGATTTAGCGTGCAGAGACTCTGCAAGGAGAGTAGAAATCAAAGAATCATTTGAGGATTCGAAAGGAGAAGCTCAGGAGGAAAAGTGCCTTTGTGCACGGTGTTATCACTGAAATTTCGTCTGCACATGGCGACAAGAACTCGACATCATCTGCACACAGTGACAAGAACTCTACATCATCAAAACAACAATGAAGTCATTCATGGCACTGTTCACAGCATTCCAGAAGGGTCAGAAACTATACAAAAATTGAAAGAC
>JZKD02S0367243.1:526184-598332 GCA_000966675.3 Picea glauca
GGCATGCTAGTGCTCCCATTCTTGCTCACCCGACGACGATTCGAGCACGAACACACGGGTCATAGTGGCAAAGATCGCAGAGGCAGGGGAACTCTTTGGAGAGTTTAGGGTCCTGAAAGCTTAGGAGGAACAACTTCATTGAGAACACGGGAAAAACTCAAAGTTGTAGAGTTCGCAGAGGGAAAGAGAAAAGGTCGAGGCCTTTGGACCCTTGGAAAATTCTTCCATGTCAGGAAGAAAGCACGTAAGCTTATGAGGAGCACAACTGCCATCAGATCACCTGAAGAGATTTGGATCGTTGAAGTTTCCACGTCCAGGGAGTAATAGAGGAGCGTGTAGGATAGAAGAGATTCAGAGCCGTTGGATCTCGCTCAGAATACCCGACAACCGTTGGATCGACAGGAAGTTGCACATGGTGTAATCCTTAAGCGTAGAGCAGAGGACAAGAGTCCTGAAATAATTGAGCTATTGGGATTTTGGACTTCGAGATTTTGGAGGTCTCGAGGACAAGATATCGGGACACCCCACGACGAAAGTATCGAAATAGCGAATAGATCACAGATGTCCATCTGAGGGAGGAAACATGTCGCAAGATCACCCATTTTGGGGATTCAGACATCGGGAAATAGAAGAGGAAGGATTCTTTCGACTTCGCACCTGGCGAAGTCCTGAAAAGATCACAGCCATCCATTCGTTGGGACACATGGCGGAGATCGAGGAACCCATCGGTATTTTGACTACCGGGGTTTCAAGTTGATAATGGATTTGTGTCACTAGGGGTCTCAAGTGGCGAAATTGTGAAATGCAGGAGGACCGTCCATCTTGAGGTGATGCGTGGAAACAATCCAGAATTTTAGGAGATTTCCCGAAAGGAGAAGGACACTTCGCCATTTCGACATTCCACATATCAGTATTTCGAGAGTCAAGAGGACAAGGGACCGGGAGTTACACACCGGGAAACCTCGAAATAGGACGAAGGTCTTATGAGGAGTGGTCACATGGATTAGGGAATAGCCAGGAGGGGCTAATGCGACAAAGGTCATTTCGGCAAATTAGAAATCAGGAATTCGGGAGTTTTGTTGACAAGAGGTCAGGCTCTTGCATTGATAAGTCCTGAAGGGAATAGGAATGCAGTCATATGGAGTAGAGTCACAGGGAACAAGACATAGCCCAGGGGATAATTATCGAGTGAAGCCTTTTCAACATTTTTTCATTTCAGTGTTCAGGAGATCAAGGGGACAGAGGTTCTCTACATCAAAACTTTGTGAGTCCCAAAAACCTGAATTTCATGGTCGTGTACAGAAGACTGTGAGGAAAGAAGAAGGACCAGTGGATCAGGAAATTGAGGTTCCAGCAGGGAATCAAAAGAGATAATTCATCTCGGGGAAGCGATTGAATGATCCTAAGAGCGGCTTTCGGCCCGAGGGTCAGCAGGGGGTCTGCGTCAGTAATGGTCTTGAGAACAAACATACCATTTACCTGGTAGCATCAACATAGTCATATAGACTATCAATGTCATCAACTGCATCATCTCTCAAAACCATACTCCATCTGAGTAATCATACATGATTCTAGATAATTCACCCACTCCATAGAGTGACACAAGAACCATTCTTCTAATCCGGACATATGTCCTAGAAGAATAATTATCCTGGACCATTTTCCATCTGGGAAATCTCTGTCCATTGATCATCCATCTAGCTGATAATCATTTCCAACACTACTGATAATCTTCAAGGAAATTAGAACAATATCATTCAATAGAACACAACTGTGTCTATCCATAGTAGTACACAACTACAATCCAGTGGTACACTACCACACCAACTAGCACACAGGTACTTGATTAGTGATGTATAGTCACAAACAATGGAACACATCCACCACAGTAGTATACATATACTGTCTAGGGACATACAGTCTTTATAACAATCATATGATATCAACCTGCACATAAACAATGTGGTGATATAAACTGAATCATCTGGGCCATTCTTCCACTCACATCTATGAGATATTGGAAGAGCATCTGCCCTCAGAAGGTCAAACATCAATGATGAGCTATCTGGACTATTCTTATCAAGCAAGGAAGAATAACTGTCCTGATTTCTGAGTCTGGACCATTCCCCACCCTGGACCATTCCTCTGACACTAGACAAAGTGTAACTTGAAGAGAATGAGTTTTCCCTAAGGAATGTATGTCCATGATTACTGAACCTGGACCATTCCCCACCCTGGGCCATTCCTCCAGAACTAAACAAAGTGCAACATGGAGAGAATGAATCTGCCCTAAGGAATGACTGTCCAGACCATTTCTTAAGGAAATGACTGTCCTGCACCAACCTCCAAAACATACCATTCCCCATGTTAACCACAATGAGAAATCGTTGTCCGATGAGGTGGGCCAGTATTCTTGAGTAACCTTCAAGAAGAGAGACTTCCCTAGACCATTTCCCATGTTAATCACAATGGGAAATCATTGTCTATGGTACATCAACAATCCATCGAACCATTTTCATTACGAAAATGACCATTCGATTTGGACCATTTTATGAACTAGAAAATGCCTGTCCATCAGAAATCTCGAACCACTTTATGAACTGGAAAGGAACTGCTCATCCTAGACCATTTTTGAACTGAAAAATGATTGTCCATCAATCAATAACACAACAGTGCTCCCTCCCAACCTAGGAGTCATCTCTTCCTTTTTCAATAGGAAGTCGTCTCCATGAGCTCCATCTTGAGTATGCAAAATATTTCATCTTGGACATAAACTTTACCAACATGTTTGCTTATCTGCTCATCTGTGGATATATGTATTGGAGAACCACTTTCTCCTTTCTGGACTTCATCATGGATAATGTAATCCTTGATTTCAAATGTACTTCGGTATGGAACACTGGTTTTATCTGAAGGCTTGATGTAGCTTTGATCGATAAAGTATATCATTGTTGGATTCCTCTTTGGTTCCTGCTATCTCACAACATCGTGGCAAGTGTTAAACTGGAACATATCCGTGTGGAACTTCTTCAATCATCATGAGATAATTGTTGTGGATTGGAAATCCATCATCTTGATCTTCTGAGTAATCATTCTGATACAATATCTCTGTTATAGAAAATCTTCACCACGCTTCTGCTGTGCATTGGAGGTTCTCCACCAAGTTATCTTCTTCCATCTGCATACAAGGGTCTCTTCCTAGTATGCCTCAAAGTCTTGAGGTTTCTCTTCATACTCTCTTTGTTCAATTTATCTGGAGAATAGTCTTTGCATTCATCTGATGTATAAATCCAACCCATGGATATTGCGTATGATATAGTGACTCATGTAGAGGCATGTCTTGTTTACTGGAACAAGTAATCATAATAGTCTTCTCCCTCCATCTGGGAGAACCTCTAGTTTTGGATCTTGCAATGCTTTCATATATACACTGATATTCATCACAACTTTCAGTTCCTCTGCTTGATTGCTTTTAGTGAGTTCATATCAGGCTGGTAATCTTGTGATTCTTAATACAGTGACTGGTTGTTCTGGCTTCTCTTTCTTTCTTGGAATCTTCATGTTCTTCCTAATGTTTTTCTTTAGCTCTTGGGTCCATGGAGTTTCTTATATATTCCATGCCCTAAATTTTCCACTTCTTCCTTTCATCATAGGATCTCGGATGTGGATGGAAAACTAGGGATACTTTAAGGCTTCTCTTCAAAGAAGTCTTCTTCTAAGGTCAAACTGAACACATACTGCCTGTCATGGCTTCTACCATGGATATATACTTCATCATCTTCAATGGATCATAGGATTAGCTACCTCCTAATCCTTGCTTCATGCATGCGTGCATGTTTTTATTTTGGAAATATATAATTAGCTCCCTCCATCTAACAGAGTCCATGCTTCCATCTGCATCCTTATTGTCTTCTGCAAAGTGTCATAAGTCTTTCTCCAATTTCCTCTTGATTGATGACTTCTTTCTATCTTTTCTTCTTCTAAGTTTCTTCAGGATTGATTCTGATTTAGGCTTATCTTGTAATAGCTTCCATATGATTTGTTTGATGTATTTCATCCTTTCATGTGTATTATCTAACTTGTATAATGATAGAAATCCTTATCTTGTTTGTTCTTCCATAGGTATATTTTTTCTTGGAACATATTATATTCTAGGAGATAGATATACATGATATGTACGGAGACTATGCAAACAAGATATGTACAAGAACTAAGAAGAGTATTGTTACCTTGTCTTAGAAGAAGAAGTTTGTTTTATCCTTCTTGGTCTTTTTTGTAGGTTCCTTTTCTTCGGAAACTAATGATTTGTGTGTCCCCTTCCTTTTATTTAGCCCGGGACAATGATTCTTGTAGTGACCATACTTTCGAAAATTGAAGCATTGTATTTATGAAATATCTTTCTCTTGATTTGGCTTCCTCCTTGAACCAAACATCCTTTTGTTCCTGAAATTCTTGAATCTTGCTGTGAAGGCTTGATCATCATACTTATTTTGGGGTTTCTCTTTTGCACCGATCCTGGATTCTTTTTGAGCACAACAAGTCCAAATTTCTTCAAATGTAGGATACTCCTTCCTTGTGTTCATGCTTGCGACAAATGCATCCCATGTCTTGGGAAGACCATTGAGTACTATGTTTACCAATTACTTATCTAAAATTATCTCTTCAATAGCTTGTAGTTGATCTCTTAACTGAGAGATTCTCACAAAGTATGTTGTTATGGTGTCATCATCATTCATCTTCATGTCACAGAGCTCATTCTTAAGACTCATTACTTGTCCAATGTTTCTGACTGAGAAGAGCTTTGTTAGGGAATCATACATCTTCTTCGTTGAGTCAAGATGGGAGATGTAGGGTATAAAGTGGTATTTTATAGGGTCCACTATGATACTCATGGCATTGATGTCACCATCTTTTAACTTCTCCATAACTACAATGTTCTATGGTTCCTTCTCTTTTCCTTCTTCAAACTCTGGTTCCATGATCTTTCCTTTCATGATATCCAACACTTTATTCTTGGAAAGGATGAGGTCAATCCTTGTCTTCCATGATCTGAAGTTAGAAGCTCCATCTAAATTGTTTTCTAACTTCATAGAGTAAGTCATGGCCACTTTGACTTGTTCAACCCTAGATTTGACCAAAAATTCAAACTTGACATCTTGGCTTGCTGAGAGTACCAGGAGATGCACTAGGCTAGGGCACACTGATCTATCTAGAAATTAGGTCAATCCATTCACTTACGGTGCCTCAATGAGAGGGTTAGGGTTTCTACAACTGCACCTACTAGTAACCCTAGCAACAGTGCTTTGGTTACTTCTCCTTCTAGAAACCCTACCGACAGTTCTTCAACGAGCTTAATATCCTTATGGATATGATTCCTTCCAATGGTTAGACTGAATGAAGGAGGTGTGGGCCCATAAAATGTTAGAATATAATGGATGCACTCATTTTACCATCGAAAATATCACTATTTTCACCCAACCATAGGCCGAAGCCACCCTCCGAGCATCTTAACTTTGACAGAGAATCACTCTCGAAGAAAACCCTAGGCTAGATAGCCAAACAAAGGGTAGCACACCTTATTCCCAAGGATAACACACCAAACAAGAAATGATCATATAGTCCAAACCATAACCAAGAGATAGTCCAAGCTAAAACCAAAATCTGCTAGCTACAACAGCTGCAACGACATCTCTGCTCCAAACTTGCACACAAATTGGGCAATTGCAGTGTGCACAAGTGATGCTCTGCAATTCTAAGAATGCCTACCAGAATGAAGAATGACCTCCCGTATTTATACTAATTCTGGCTAACTGCCCGGGTCGACTTCTCATTCTGGATACCTATTTACTCATTATATATTATTTCTTCTCGCTGACTTCTTCTCTTGGAGGCTAGTAATCTAATACAAATTATCCTCTTGAGTCGACTTGTCTTCTAGGGTTATTATCCAACTCATTAGGGTTTCTTCTTTCTTCCCAAAATATTCTATTCTCATTAGGTTTACATGTGGAGGTAAATACCTCCCGCAACTACCATAATATCAACAATTCCAAAATCGTACTCATAAACTCACTCCATTTCCTTTGCCTGGCATTGAGATCCCTTTGAGTGACGAGATGTTTTAAACTTTCATGGTCCATTTTGAGCTCAAAACTTCGCCCCACTAGATAGTGCCTCCAAAGTTTCAGAGATAGCATTACAACTTTCAACTCCAAATCATGAGTAGCATAAAGCTCCTCATGTTTCTTCACCTTCCTCGATGCATACTCTATCACTCCTCCATCCTGCATTAGCATGACCCCCAACCCTTGCTTCGAGGCATCCTTACAGAATGTGAAGTATTTTTGTATATCCGACACTCGTAGAATTGGTGCACTAGTTAGTAACCTCTTAAGCTCGATGAATGCACTATCACATTCTTTTTTCCATTCATACCTGACCCCCTTGCGCTACAAAGTGGTGATGGGTTTCACTATTTTAGAGAATCCTTCCACAAATCTCCAATAATAAACTACTAGCCCCATGAATCTTCTTACCTCATGAGCATTTTTTAGCACTGGCCATTCCATAATGGCCTTTACCTTTTCTGGGTCCACAGAGATTTCTTCACCAGAAATGATATGACCTAAATAGTGAATTTCTTTCTAGAAGAAAGAACACTTCGAAAAATTTCCATAAAATTTGTTCTCTCTAAGGCAGGACAACACCACTCACAAGTGTTCCTCATGTTCTCTTTTGTTCTTGGAATAGATGAGGATATCATCTAGAAATACCTATACAAAGAGGTCTAAGTACTTCCAGAATACACCATTCATGAGGCTCATGAATACTGTTGGTGCATTGGTCAAACCAAAAGGTACTGCAATGAACTCATAATTCCCGGACCAAGTTTGAAATGCAGTTTTAGGAATATCGCCTTCTTTAATCCTTAACTGGTGATACCCTGATCACAAATCATTTTTTGAGAACACCACTTCTCCTTTCATCTGATCAAGGACATCATATATCCATGGCATTGGGTACCTATTTTTCACTATAGCACAGTTCAAGTCCCTGTAATCTATAGACATTCTTAAGGAACCATCCTTCTTCTTCACAAAAGTTATTGCTGCAATCCAAGGTGAGACACTAGGCCTTATTAGCCCTAAGTCAAGTAGTTCTTTCAATTTCATATGAAATTCACAAAGTTATGGTGCTATCATCCTATATGAATTCTTGGAAATTGGCTCTGCACCAGGTTTTAGCTCAATGGTAAAATCAAGCTCCCTCTTTGGAGGTAACCCTGGCAACTCTTTTGGAAAAAAATCCTTAAACTCTGACAATATTGGGTACTGATCCAAGGAGGGTCATTTCCTTTCACTGACTACTTCCACTAAATATAGTCAACACGCTTGCCTCATGCAATTTTTAACCTTCATGGTCGAGATAAAGCATATAGACACCTTCCTCCATACGTTGTGGATCTCTACTAGCCTTCCTTCATCATCAACACAAAGAGCCCTTTTTGTGAAACAATCTACCATAGATTGATGGGATTCTAACCAATCCATTCCAATGATTAGTTCATATGTCCCCAGAGCAGTGATGTATACCTTCAACCTAGTAGTACACACTCCTAGGTCTACTAGAAAATTATCAACGCTAGGTCCTACTGCTTGTCTTTCTCCCGAAGCCATCTCGACTTATTTAAAGTCATCATGCTCATAGGATGCCAACCCACACTTTTCTAATGCAGATGGTGAAGTGAAAATATCTGTAGCACCAGAATCAAATAAAATTTTAACATTGACATAATATAGCGTACCTGATGACTCCACCACCGTGGATTGATGTTCTACTTGGTGATTATTAACCACTGCATAAATATGGTGGCTACTACTTTTTCTTCCCATTGGGGCCTTTCCTTCTCTATGCACAAATCCTACTTGCAACTCTAGGCAGTCATGTTGGTAATGGGGTCCTCCACGCCCCTAGCACATAACATAAGGTGGAACCTATGCATTTCCCTGTGATGGTCTCTGGAATGTGTTCCTTCCCCTGGAGTCCCTACCCCTACTTGCTTCTCACTGAGAAGGTCATGGACCTACCTGCATTGTTGGTGATGAGTGGGATGCCACAATTGCTTCTATTGAAATGCCTGTAGCAACTGTCCTAGGTATGACTATATTACCATAAGGAGGTGACCTAGAGGTCCCTCCCCTAGAGAAGGTCCTAGGGGCCTTCTCCACGAATCTAGGATGTTGTGGAAAGGTCGATCTCATACTTCTATTTAATCTCATATGATCCTCTGCATAACGTGCATTTTCAACTGCTTCTGCTACTAACGATGGTTTCCACATCTGTACCATGGCCCTTATCTTAGGGTGTAACCCATATACAAAACTTTCTTCCTATCGTTGACCAGTATCCATGTATGAGACATATTTTACCAACTCCATGAGCCTAATATCGTACTCTTCCACGGTCCTGTTTCCATGAACTAGAGCATGAAATGCTCCCACCTGTTTTTCCTCATAGTAAGATGACAAATATTTCCTTCGGAACCTTTCCTCAAAAATTTCCCATGAGACAGTGTCTGGGGTAAGGTGCAACTGCCTCTCCAAGTTACCCCACCAATTCAAGGCACTGTCCCTCAACTAAAAGATTGATATTTTCTCCTTTGATGTGGAAGCATAGTCTCTTAAGGAGAAACATCGTGCCATTCCTTCCAACCATGCCTCTGCACGTTCACTCGCATGACCCTTGACAAACTCCGAGAGTTCGATCTTCTATAGTTCTCTGGTGATGTCCCTGAGTGGAGGCCCTCCCTCTAAGTCCCTCGATGCTTCATGGTTACCCACTCCATATGGTGGGGGTTCTACTTCGACATCTGTTGACTGAATCCCCTTTAAAGTCTCATTAATAGCCTCCAAAGAGCACAAAATGAGATCTAATTCAGGCGATGGTGGTGACAATGCCGACATTGGTGGTCCTTGCGACAATGCCCCTCGGCCTCGATTTCCCCGAGTCCTAACCATATTGAATAATTTAATATGCATCAAACCAAATTCTTCCCAGGGAATATTGTAAGGCAGTTCACATTCACTCAACTTATACTTGTAAACATATGGTTAGGCGTAAGTTTTTTTTTACTTGTCTTCAAACATGCATTACTCTCTTTAGGGTAAGTGTCTAAAGATTGGGGTCGAAGCCTCTAATATTGGTAACTTTGTTTAGATAAGTTTCTAACTCCCTTGCCTTACCAACCATGTTAGAACTACGAGGTGCCCGCCAATAAGTGTCACTTACCTCAAGTCTTTAGAGATTTGAAAACTAATTAAAGTTTTTTAAATACAATGTTGATTAATTATTATAACCCCATAACCTAGACTAAACTTTAACCTAAGTTTCCATAGTCTTAATCAACACATTTAATCTAATCCATAAAATTAATAGTATTATTAGTATCATAATTAAGTACATATTAACATTAATTAATCACTTAATTAATTAATCATTCCAATTAATTAATCACTTTAGTTTTATTTTAATCCTTTTTAATTTTAATATCAATAGTTTGAGTTTTTTTTTATTAAATAATTAAAATTTTGAAATAATTTAAAACAATTAAAATTAAAACTAAATTAAAACAATTATTTTTTTAAAAGAATGTTTATAATAATT
This sequence comes from Picea glauca, assembly GCA_000966675.3. Lineage (NCBI taxonomy): Eukaryota > Viridiplantae > Streptophyta > Pinopsida > Pinales > Pinaceae > Picea > Picea glauca. Next base: position 535,848 of record JZKD02S0367243.1, read on the forward strand.
TAAAATTTAAAAGAATTAAAAATATATATAACACTAAAATAAAAATAAATAAAATAATTCAAATTTAAAAAAAATCAAAGTCGACCATCGTGGGTTCTCGCATGAGGCCCACGTTCTGCCCTGGCTCTCATTACCAAAAACCCTACACCCCTCGCATAACACTCCTTCCTCTGCCACCTCTCCCACTCTGCAACTGTGGTCAGGGCCTCTCCCACTCTGCAACTGTGGCCATGGATTCTCCTTCTCAGAAACGTTTATTCACAGTGGCTTCGATATTGAGACTGCTGGAAATCAGTGCCACACTTGTTGCAACAATAGTGATGGGGAGGGAAAAGAAAAAATTGGTCGTCCCTATCCCTCTCGGTCTTGGTAGCAGAGGAGGACCCATGCGTAGAGGAGGTTCTGGTGTGGTCACCCCTTGTGGGCTTCCTTCTCAATATCTCCTCCTTTGGCTCATGGCTTGGGTGCTTGGTCTCGGTCGGATGCGTTGTGCACAATGCTCGACCTGTGGGATATCCCTTGGTGGCTTATTAGGGCACCATTCTTGTATCTTGGCTCTCGATTTTGGACATTTTGTGTTGTGTTGCAGGTGCCTGGCTCGGTTCTTTATGTCTAGCGCCCCTTGTGGGCTTCTTACATGTGACCTGTGCTTGGTGACTCAGACACTATATTTAGTGTTGAGTTTAGGTGCTTGGATTGATAGCTCATGAAATTGACGCTCGGTTTCGGCTGTTCTCTTGTGGTTTCTCGTGGTATCTCCCTCAGATGTGAGATTTCTCGTGGTCTCTCCTCCTTTGTGTGAAGGGTAGTGCAAAGAATACCACCCCTTGTGGGCTCCTCTGAACTTGGTGCTAGTTTCTCCCTTAGTCGTGGCTTAGAGTTTGAGTTCATTTACGCTGAGGAAATAATGCCCTCATGGGATCTCCTCCTTTGCACCTTAGCACTTGAATTGGGCATTGGTTATTGCGTTTGCATGGGACTTGGATATTTGGCAATGAAACATGAAAGGGCCTACTTGTGGGTGCATACTGGAAGGAGACAGACTCCAAGTATATACAGATATGGAAGAGTACCTCGGGGGAAAATAATTGTTGAATTCGATGCGAATGGAAGTGACCCAAAGCATCCCCAACAACGAAGAACACCAATACCAAGAAAGCTCACACTCGACGTCTGGGCCTCTCAATGATGCCTTCTACAACCCTTCCTCGCGATTGCCAAAACCTCAGTACAATCCTCCTAGGAAGGCCAAACTATATAGGTTTGACTACAAGAATCAATGGAAGGAGTGTGGTGTGGGAATGTAAATCTACTTAAGCACAAAGAGGCTGCAAAGGTTTGGTTGGTCATAAGACAATCCAAGATATTGAAAATATGTGTTACACCATTTAAGTATGTTGTTGTACTTTTCCTGTACAGTTTTTGTATTGTTTTATTTCTTGAGTCTATCTTAGCATATCTAAAGGGGTCATTAGTCTAAACTATTGATGTCTTCTCTTAAAAGGTTTTCTGTCCCAAGGATTCTATGTCGAGTTTTATTACACCTGGATTTTATATATAATTTCTCTTTTTCTTGCAGTTCTTCCATCTATGTCACTGTAAGACCATGCTCATAGTGATAAATCTTGGGTCTGGTTTGAAAACAATTTCTCAGATGGGGAACTAAATGAACAACTCTTTTGCATCTGTTTTTTGTTTTTTCATCTTTCCTTTAAAACATGGAATTGGTGTATATGCTTTGCTCGGGTATTTCAGTTTGATAAAATCATTACTTGATTGCTTGAAATTTTTGGTCATTCTCTTGTGGGGATGGTAATTCTTCTTGTTCAAATCAACATAGTTTCATTGCATTAATATTCAATAAGTTGCATATATTTATGTGGTTTTTTTTTTCTACTTTATCAAACTCTCTAAATCTAAATTGAAGATTCAATTGATGTTATTTCTAAATTATATTCATGTAACAACCCAAATTGGATTGCAACCAAATTGGATTGTAGATGAATAGGTTGCAAGACATGTTGGTACAAAGACAAAATATAAGTGTTGTGGGTGGTCAAGCCCAGGTTTCAATTTTGAAACCGAGATTTGATACCATATGTAGTGACTGATTATTTTCAGGACTCAAACTAAATAAAGGTTTTCTAAATTTCAGTTTTGAAATTTCTTTTAATGACTTTCTTATACTTGGAATAAACCAGGAATAAACAACAACAATAGAATAATGATAAACAACAACAGAATAATGATAAAAAATAACATAATAATGATAAAAAACAACAAAATAATGATAACAACAACAAAATAATAAATATCTCCACCTATAGGTTGGTTTATCTAGTCCCTTTTCTGTTTCATCATGTTCTTGTTCTTGCCCTTGTTCTTGCCCAGACTGAATATTAACCTCCCGGCTATCTAGGAACAACCTCTCCGACTCCCTAGCTCCAGAAATCCTTGCAGTTTCCTATCCCCTGAGCCCAAAAATCCCAGAAACACTAGTTCCCTGTGAGAGCTCCCCAAAACCACTATTCCAATTTCCTCCTCCTCTCCCCCTCTCGCAATTCAGAAATCCTCGAATAGAAAAATAATGATCCCCTTCCAAGTCCTCCCCTTCTTCCTTATCCTCCTCTCTCAATTCCCCCTAATTGAATATCAACCACCTTATCTCCCCATTAATTCCCAATAACCTTACCCCCTCCATTAATTACTTCACCCACCTTTTAATAATAAAATAATAAAGAATCATTAATATATTTTAATAATTAATTAAGTTAATATTTATCATTCATGATAATTACATAGTTAATTAGGGTTGTTACACCACTCATTCGAAAGAAGATGATTACAATAAGTCTCTCAAAGAATTTTTACAATAAACATGAATTCCAAAACCCTAGACATAAAAAAACCTAACCCTAGGAGATGAAGCACCAAAAGTCATGTGGGCCCCATTGGGGTAAGTTAGTGCATCAACTTCTTGGTGTTGTAAATTTTACATACGATCTCCTTTTTATGCAAATGATAGCCCATTGGAAAGGTATATCTGAGGAATACACATTATGCTATTAAATTGTAGCTCTATCTATAGTTCAATTGTGGCGATCCCTAAAAATGCTTTTTAGGGCCTTAAAATAGCCCCAAAAGTTCAGGACTCGAAAACTAGGAAAAAAATTGCCAAATTGAAAAAATGCCAAGATGAGCCAGTTAGAATAGGTGGGTGGCCACCGATTTCCATATGGATCATGATGTGATAGGGGGGATAGGACACATGTCACCCATTTTTTAGATGTTGATTTGTGTATATGGTGGGTTCCCTTTGTCCATGTGGCAGCTTTGGCTTGGCTCTAAAAGTGCTCCATTGTCATGCCATGATGTCATCTCTCCCTTTGTGTATCCTTGGAAGAATGTTGATTTGCATCCATGTGTAATTTTGATGTGGAAAATACACTGTTGTCGTCCCTAGGAGATAACTCATGCTGGGGTGAACTCTCATTGCATTTCTCCTACGATGATGTTGTCGTCGTCCCTAGGCGATAAATCGTGCTGGTGTGAACTCTTATTGCATTTCTTCAATGATGACATCATCATCAGAATGATCGGGAATTTCTCTATGATATATTTGGATCATTGATCTAAAATTTCAGGCACACGATGAGATATGGATCGTTGATTAGTCCCACTTGAAAACTGTTTGACATGTGGGGTCTCGCAGGTTTTCTTGCACTTGGTTCCTAAGCCTCAGTCCTATGACCAACTCCCTGGCTAGAAAATGTAGGCCCATTTCTGGCACAATAAACCCTTTTTTTCCCTCCGATAAGCACCTGAGGACTCAAATGTTTCCTTATGCATGAAAAATCATGGATTTTCTTCCATGTTCCTCAATCAAACTTGAAATGACTTAGAAATTTTGGCTCAGAGGTTATGGAAGCTTTCCCTTCTACCACTAACTCATCTGATATCGGCCTATAAACTTCAAAAAACTTTCATATCTTTGACGGGAACAAATATAGTTCTAACATTTGTCTCCCACTTGGACAACATACCCATGTTGTCTGTTGAGAATTGTAGACTTCTTCTATTGGTTTATGGAGATGACCTGAGATAATACATCTCTCTGATACATGAAAATGGATCTAATATGGGACACAAAAATTCTCAACAACTTACAACATTATAACCCTACCTATTTGTTGAAATAATAAATGGCGAATGAAGTAAAACTAAAAATTCATGGATAGAAATGAACAAGAATTATTTATGTATAGGGTAAGAAAATTATGCATTGATCAGTACTAAAATATGTTCTTGAGGAACCTCTCGTTCACAGGATCCCGAAGCAATTCTCCATCTAGTTGGACCAAATCATAAGTGTTATTATCTTGAACTGCAACAACTTGGAAGTGTCCAAGCCAAAGATTTTCAAATTTTCCATGTTTCCCTTTAGCTTCCCTTCGGGCATCCCATTTCATGATAAAATCCCTTGTCATGAAATTTATTTCATTGGTCCTTTTATCATATATTTCTTTTATTCTTTCTTGTTTAGACTAGTACTTTATATGTACATGTTCTCTCACCCGTTGGGCTTCAATAAGATGGTTAATTATTCTCCACATGTCATTTGATTCTTCCTCCTCATATTGCAGTAGTTTTGTCACATGAAGACTATTTTAAATGGGGAAAATGGCTTCCAACCCATATACTAGCTGAAAAGGGGAAGTTCTAATGGCCCTCTTAATGCTAACTTTGTTTACCCAGACAACATATTTCAACTGGGAATCCCATAACTTATTGTTTTGGGACAACACTTTATTGATAATCTTGATGAGGTTGTTATTGGAGGATTTATCCAAACCATTTCCCTATGGATAGTAAATAGTAGATTGTCTCAACTCTATGTTATATTCCTAGAAAAATTTAACCAAATTCATAGATTTGAAGGCATGAGGATTATCAATGATGATATTTCTTGGGCATCCAAATCTGGCCAAGATGTTTTCCTCTAGGAAATTTATGATGATTGTATCAGTGGCTTCCCTTGTAGGTATGGCCTCTACCCATTTTTGTGAAATAATATGTGGTTGAAAAAATCCATTTATGTTGTCCACTTGAATTTGGGTTAATCTCACCGATGAAGTCCAATCCCTACTATTGGAAATGTGTCTCGACTTTGATTGGTCTTAGTGGGATGGGCAACAAATTTTTCTTTCTTGCAAACATTTGACATTCTCCACATGGTCTAACGATGCAATTTACATCAGAAAACAAAGAGGGCCAGTAATAACCAGCTCTAAGGATCTTGAATGCAGTGGCTCTCCAAGCACAATGACCTCCAAATATACCCTTTTGAAACTTAGTGACAATTCCCTCAATTTATTCTTCAGTGAGGAAATTTAGTAGGATTCCCCATGTGTCCTTCAAAAACAGATTTTCCCCAAAAATGCGATTCTTCACAACTTTAATTTTAATATACCTAGCCTTGGCTTTATGTTGAGAAAATAAAATTTTGCAAGTAAAAGATGATGTCTTTATACCAATTGGATTAAAAAAATTCAGAATTTACCTCTAAGGATGGTTCTTGTGTTTCATCCCCTTCAGAATATGTTTCTATGATATTCGTTGACAATGCATTTAAGTCTAAATCTATGTAGTTATACTCAACCAATAGTTTGTCTAGTCCTTGTCCTTTTACTAGATTTGTGGGCTTGATCTCCACATCATACTTCTAGATTTTAGAAATCCATTTACCTCTTCTTCCCTCACTATCATGATGTGTGAGAATTTCCTTCAAGCCAATATCTTAGAGTGTAATATATAATCTCTGAAATACTTCAATTCTTTGACCAATGCATAAGTTTTTTTTTCCATACTACTATATTTCAGCTCAACATCCCTCAAGGCCTTGCTGAAAAAGACTATGGATTGCTCTTGATTTTCTTCATTCTTCGGAAGCAACACATAATTTATAGTATGTACTGATGAAAAAGAGGATATGAGGAAATAGTTATCATAATTCAAGATGATCAGAAAGGGAGACTCTCCCAAGGATTCTTTTATCTATTGAAAAGATTCTTTAGCTTCAACTATCCACTTGACTTCATGGTCATTTTTCAACATGTTGCTAATGTGCTTCACCAATTTAGAAAAATTGGGGACAAACCTTCTCAGAAAGTTTTCCATTCCTAGGAAATATTGTACTTATTTATTGTTCCTAGGATGAGCAATTTGTTTGATTGCCTCCACCATTTATGAATATATTTTCACTCCTTCCTTGGATACTGTATGGCCCAAAATATTTCCTTCTTTAAAAAAAAAATAGATTTTTTGGGGTTCAAGGAAAACCCAAATTTCCTACACTTCACAAACGTGTTCCTTATATGCTTGATGTGATCTTGATTTGTTTTGGAGAATACAATCATTTCATCAAGATATATAAAAATTAATTTGTCTTTCTCACCGACAAAAGTGATGTCCATAGCTGTTTGAAAAGTTGTTCCTTCATTTATCAGACAAAAACGAATTTTGTGATACATAAAAGTCCCCCATGGTGTTGTGAAGGCTATATTTTCTCTATCATCTAGGTGCGTTACCACTTGGTTATATCTTGAAAATCCATCCATCATGGATATCCTATTTTCCCCCACCACTTTGTCCAGTATATGATCCATATTGGGTAGGGGATAGTTATCTTTCAATGAGAATTTATTTGGGCTCCTAAAGTCAACACATAACCTTATTTATCCACTCTTATTTCTCACTAAAACTAAATTATCTACCCATTCATATTGCCTTAGGTGAATAATAGTTTGGGAATATAATAATTTTCACACCTCTTTCTCACTGTTGAGTTTTTTCTTGAAAGGATTAGTACCAGGTTTGAGGGGTATTCGATGGTGGATGATATTTGTATCATAAGTTTTAAGTCCTTGTATCTCCATGAAAAGACATCAATGTACTAGTTGAAAAGATGCAAATATTGTTCCCTATGATCAAAATGAATATCTTTGGACAACATAATATATTTAGGCTCCCTTTTTGTCCCAGTATTATATTCCTCGATGTTATAATCCTTAGGAAGGGAGACTAGTTTGACAGGTACATTATTTCTATCAAACAATTCTTCTAAAGTTACCAATCCTTTGGGAATTAAATTATTCTTGAGTTGAAAGACTTTATGCTCAACCATGTAATTGTTGAATTTAGGGATCTCTTCAGCTTCACCCCCAATCTCTTGTTCAATCTCTTCCTCATCATATGAATCCATATGAGTATTTGCAAACTCATCTATCACTTCCATGAATGTTTTTATTTGCTGGCCATCTTCAAAAACTTGCGAGTATTTGATATTTTTAGGGATGTATGGTATTATCTCATATCAATCTCATATTTAAATTGAGGGGTGGATGGTAATTTAAAATTATTGGTCGCTACTGCGAAGGAATCAGTTGGCTAATTAAACTCTCTTAAAACAACAAAAATATGGAAAGATTCATAAAATTTATCAATCATATCCCATATCAGATTTGTGTACGCCCTTATTATTGGATTCTTTGTTTGGTAGAAAACTTTTACTTGGTGTCCCACTAATTTTTAATCTTCAAATTCCACCAATTTGGTAACTTGAATCTTTCTTGTTGCCTCCAAGCATGAGATAAAGGATTCATATTCAACCACATTATTTTTGGCCTCAAACTCTAGCTTGTAGGAAAAACATATTTCCTTTTGGGTAGGGGAGATGAGCAATATACCAAACCAACACCTTCTTTTGAGTATGCCCCATCAAAAAAAAAATCCATATACCATTTATTTCTTCAACAAGACTCACAAGAGGATCTGTAAGGATTGGGGTTTCATTGTACTCTTCATTTGCAGATCAGATACAACAACCCAAATATTCATCAACAACATATATGAGATGGTTCATCGGGTTTTTATGGTCATTGATCGATGATGCTTGAATCCGTTAGGAACAAAATGACAACCTCATGGGGATACAAATCCCCCTGCATTTTTATAGAGGTGGTACTCTTCTTTGTTTTAATATTTTCTTGGAACTCTAGATTATTAGAATATAGAACTTTTTAGAAGTCCGTCGTGATAATCAAAGAAATATAAGATTGCAAGAAAAAATAACAAGAAAGAAAATTTTTTGTTTTTTAAAGAGAGTTTATGACAAATGACCAGGAACCGAACACTTCATATACTTGAAAAAGATAAAAAACATTTCCTCACATCCATCATAGTTAAACTAAATATTTTTGATCACATAAAATAAAATAATATGGTCTGCTTACATAAGAGAACTTTAATAGAGTAAAAACATGGGGAGATCAAATAAATATAATAATAGATCAATATCAAATACTTTATACTCAAAACTCATAGTTACAAAGTACAGTTAAAATTGATCCCAGAATAGTTCTCTTGGGATATCTGAAAAATATATAGTCAGTTATAAATCCTTGAAATTTAAATGTGTTTTTCCTTAGGACTGGGATTGGGGATCCCATGGACCATAAATAAAAAAAGAACAAGAAGTAAGTTGTAGAAGGAGGATGGTGGGCGATGACAGAGTATAAAGACCCAGAAGCAATACACGAAGAAGTTATCAGATTTTGGTTAAACATTTCTAGTCAAAGAAGCAAAGTAACTGGATGGAAAAATGATAAAGAAAGAAATATATGATCATCATGAACTTATTGTGAAGGTCTCTCCTATCTTTAGCTTCTTTTTTTTGTCCTTTTATTGTCTTCATTAACGATTATAGGAACCGTCTCAACTATTTCTTGCCCTTCTTTGGTTAATTTTTCGATTTCGTTTCTGAACCAATATTCAATATAACTTTTCATTGGTGCAATGTTTATTTCATGACTGATTTTAATATTTAATAATTCACCTTCGAAGTCTCTTAAGTCAAGAGAAACACTATGTATTTCTTCCTCAATATCTTGATTTTTCATGGAATAATCAACTAGCCAATTGTCTATTTCATCTTCATTATATTTGAGTATTCGATAAAAAATTTCAACTGATAACCCTTTGAATAACTCAAATTGTTCTTCAACTTGTTTCTTTGTTAGAAACATTGAGTTGAGAATTAATTTAGGGTCTTGTACTTCCTTAGTACCTCCTGCTAGATCTATCCTTGTGATTCTCTTGAACAACTCTTCTCTTTTGAAGGTAAGTGTTGGATCTGGGATCTTCAACATCTTGGGAAAAACTTGCAGTGAAATGGAAATGGGGGAATGATCTTGGAGTTGTATAATTCTCTGGCTCATCATGTACTTCTCAATGCACCATGCAACAAGTTCTTTGCAGTCAAACACCTCGGGAACACATCTTGCACGAGCAATTATGGATTCCTAGATTATGTCTTTTTGTGCAAGAGGATATGAGTAATATGAATATGCTTTGGACCACTAAAAGTTCTGGTATTCAGGACCAAAATATTCAAAGTATCTCCACATAATTGTTGTCTAGATGATGCTAGGATTAGGTTGATGGGTGTATTTTTTAGTTGAATAATAACTTGAAATAAATCATTTTGGAGAGATGACAATAATATAATCCTTTGGAAAATGGTAAATTAATGCAATTCAGTGAATAATCTCCTCGAGTATTTCTCCATTAATGACAATATCTTTGAAGCATGCACAATTAGTTGTTAGCATTAAACAACATTCAATGCATATTGGAAAAATCACGAGAATGGCAGGTGTTAGCACTGAGAATCACCCTCATACTGCAGGAGGATAAGCCCAATACCTATCAAATTTTTTGTGGAGGTAGGTTTTATGAATGGAGGTCAAATGGACAAAACTCAGTACAAGAGTGTTTTAACATAAAAACTGGACAAGCAATGCATAGGGAAATGAGGTCCTCATTAACTTCACTCAGTGGTTTAAGTTTAAAGGTGAGCAGAGGGAATACTTAGTGAGAAAGGTGAACAAGTCTTCCATGGGCATCTGACTTTCAAAAAGCTTGGTGAAGAAAAACTCAGGCACAAGAGCAATCTTGGACTTAAGTTTAAGATGCTGAAATATATCACAGTAACATAATAATCAAACCGCCATTACTATGTCACTACAACAACTCTTATGGATCCTCCATGCAGGAGAATTTCATCATAAGAAGAAACAAGATAAGAAATAAACTGACTAAAATTGGTCACAGTGATACTGTAATCAAACCTACATTACAATATGACTACAACCCTCATCTGGATCCTCCATGCATGAGTGTTTCAACGTAGATTAAATAAGATGATGAAAGAAACTAAATTATATTAATGCGAAAGTCTCAAGTCTCATACAAAACCATAGAACAACTCTGTTATCAAAATATTACGAAATAGGGAACTTTGCTCAACCTGTTAACAACCTTAACAAAATCTTGAATTGATCTATTTATACTCAGATCAATCCACAACTACCAGGAGTGTGATCTGGCCATCCCATTCAAGGATTTATGTCTGTGCATCCTTCTGTTAGACGCGAGCTCAGATAAGCATGGGCCTATAGGAAAAACCATCCATAGGGGTACCTCGGGCAGATAGTTCTGTCTCCTCTGCCAAACCCTCCATGCCTTCTATTTATGGAGTGAGTCGAGGTTTCAACCACGACTCCTTTTTCATTAACTTCATTTTTTATCGAGATTGCAACAAGGCCTAATGCCTAGCAGGTGTCCACGTGATGCTCTCAGATTTGATGCTATATAAGCAGGTGATTGCGGGGCTATCAAGGGCGTTTTGGATCCACACTGATTTTGTTCCTGCAATTCACTAGTTTCCACCACATAGCAATTTCTCTATACCACGGTTTTGATTGAAGGAACGCTCAAGGATTTTAATGCTAGAGAAAGTAGCATCTCGTAATGAAGCATGGCCATTGATCTAGTCACAGTCCGTGATCTAGGTGCCTCTGCTGATTTATCTCTGTTGCTAAATTTTAACCACCTGCCAACTTTAGAAACTCATTAATTATGCTTGGGGGAGGTGCCAATTTTGGTGCGAGGGACCTTTGATGCTGAAAAAGAATATTTCCCAGAGAATGGATTCCAAAAGCTGACATGGTGACCTGATGTCATTGTGCTGATGTGTCACAGAAAGGAGGGTGACACACATCACTTGGAAACAAGTGGATGATATTTCCAAAGGTGCTTGGAATGAGTTCCACATGTCAATGCCAGATTTACATGTGGCGAAAGAACTGAAACTCGTAGGAGAAACACTTCGATAATTTGCAAACAAGGAGGGAGTGAGAACACCAAAGCTCTGAAGTCTGGAGAATATTTGAGTTGGTGGATCTAGGATGACATGTGAAAAATATCCATGAACTTCACGTGAATGTTTTCTGGAGGAAACCAAAAAGAGAGGAGCCAAAACTCTCGAAACCCGAAATGGTGAAGAAAATCATGATCGTCCATTGGAGACAGACACATGGAAGAGATCCGCGCACTCAGGAGTGAGGGGATGGAGGAACCATTGATCGAGAGTTGTCCAGAGCACCAAATGGATATGAATTTGAAACCTTGGTCGTTGATGGCCTATATGCGTGACAGATATTTGTGCATTCTGGGAAAATCATTTTGGAGAAAATCAAGAGGAGAAGTGATAAAACACCCGAAACCCAAACTCCGAAGTAAATCATGTCCGTCTACCAGAGAAGGACACGTAGCGCTTGATTTTTAATTCTGGGGATTCTGTCTGGCACTAAACCTCGCACAAATTTATAATTTTGAATTCTTGAGGGTCACTAATCTGAACTTCACAAGGGATCTTCGCCGTTGAAAACTGAACCCACCCATTGCTTGTTTTTCAACCCAAAATAGAGTGCCTTTGAGTCATGCGCTTGGATGTTTCCTGTGCAAAAAAGGACTTGGTCGTCCTGTGGCCCTTGACAATTATATTTGATAACATTGGCTCCACAAGGGATGGAATTCTCCTTGTGAGATACCAAGAACAAGGAGTCCCAGTGCCTTAGTTGTTGGGTTGTGGAATTATCTGGCCTGTGCAACCAATTCTTTGCAGATCTTCAAGATGATATTTAATTTCTTCCATAACCTGATATATAGGGAGAAAATCTTCTTATTTATTGAAAAATGAAAAAAAATTCTCAGATACTGAGCTTATTTATGCACACTCCTACTCTAATAAGTTGCTTCCTCTAGATCAGGTAAAATGATGCTTCCAATGAAGCCATATAAGTAATTGATTAACAAGTGAAATTATTGATATGGAAAAGATAAATGAAATAACCCATGACCTACATAAATGCAATCCTAAAGGAAAAAAGAACAAACCTTTATTTGACAAGAACAATTCGACATTTGAACTGCTCAAAGACTTCATATAATCAGAAAACGGATATTGAAAACCATATGGAAATACCTCAGCCTGATATTGTTCCAAATGAGGATCAAATATCCTCGACATATCCTATTTTCCATGGAAGATTCCACTTTCAGCTACCTTCAAATATGAAAATGGCTACAGACTAATTTCGTTGCTAATCATTTGTTGTTTAATGTTGTCTGCAAGTCTAGGTTCAAGCATGGCGAATGCAGTTTTGCTGATTTGAAGAGATGGATGATCAATGTCTTCTCCAGACCTAGGATGGTTGATTTCCACACAATGTTGTTCCTTAATGTATAAAGGAAAAGGATTTATAGTATGGCCTTTAAACTTCCTCATATCCACATCGGAATGTGATTCATAGCTATCATACACAGGTTGGTTGCTCCCCAAGTCGACAAAATGTGATATAGGGATCTTCTCTTCTTCATCTGAATACTCATCAAAGATAGGTGAGCCCAAAACTCCTTTACCTTGAAAACAAAAATGAGCAATCTCTTGATTCTTCTCTTCAATCACAGGTGAAAATACATCATGAGAAACCTCTTGAAGGAATAGAGAAAAATCCTCTTCTACAATTATTTCTTCTTTTAAGTCTGAGACAACAGGGGAAAAGTATAATGCATCTATGGCTATGAAATCATCAGTACTATCATCAATCATATATTGAATTCCTTCTTCTCGAGAAATAGAAAGATAAAAATTTTCATCCATATTTCCAAAATACTCACTTCTATCCTTACTTTCTCTTTCAATCAGATCTTAAAAAAACTCATCACCTGAGGAACAATCTATTGTTTTTTGAATATCAGACTTGAACCTTTCACAACATTATTTAGGAATTGTGTTAGAAGAATAATACCTCTTACAATACTTGTTGAAAACTACACGAAATTCCTTCAAAGAAGATATGTTGGTAATATCAAGTGACCGATACCATTTTTTAGCATCGTCATTTAATGAGTATACGAACATCTTCATGATAGAAATCCAATTGATCTATGCATCGATGAAAATTTATGATATGTTGAGAAGGATAATCTCCTACATCTCCATGGAATATGGGAAGAAAGTCTACGCATTCTAGGAAAGAAGGAACAGGATTAGGAAAACCAAGAATAGATGAAAAATTTAAAGGTGCAAACCTCCGAGCCAAGATAGATTCTATTTCTATTGTATCCAGTATCAGTGAAGTTGCCAATAGGTTATTCCTTCATGGAGTTGACTCGCCAAGTGAATGATGTAGTCTGAATAATGTGTACAGCTTCAGTTCACCATCTAAAATTGGATCTCTTCATTGTCGTTCTCCCAGGGAATATATCTTTACTTAATTCCCCGAAAATGGTGCCAAGAATGTTAGCACTAAGATTCACCCTCGGACTCTAGGAGGATAAGCCCAATACCGATCAAAATGTTTTTGGAGGTAGATTTTATGAATGGAGTTCAAATGGAAAAAACTCAGTACAAGAATGTTTTAACCCATAAATTGGACAAGCAATGCATAGGGATATGAGGTCCTCATTAACTTTAGTCAGTGGTTTAAGGTTAAATGTGAGCAGAGGGAAGACTTAGTGAGAAATGTGAACAAGTATTCCATGGGCATCCGACTTTCAAGCAGCTTGGTGAAGAAAAACTCAGGCACAAGATCACTCTTGTACTTAAGTTTTAGATGCTGAAATATATCACAATAACATAATAATCAAACCTCCATTACTATGCAGCTACAACAACTCGTTTGGATTCTCCATACATGAGAATTTCAACATAAGAAAAAACAAGATAAAAAAGAAACTGACTAAAACTGGTCACAATGATACTGTAATAAAACCTACATTACAATACGACTACAACTCTCGTCTGGATCCTCCATGCATGAGTGTTTGATCACATATTAAACAAGATTATGAAAGAAACTGACTTCTATTAATGCGAAAGTATCAAGTCTCATACAAAACTAGAGAACAACTCTTTTATCAAAATATTACAAAATAGGGATCTCTGCTCAACTAGTTGACAACCTTAAAAAAATCTTGAACTGATCTATTTATACTCAGATCAGTCCACAACTACTAGGAGTGCGATCTGTCCATCCCATTCAGGGCTTTACTTCTATGCATCCTTTTGTCATACTTTTCATGTATCCTTCTGTCAGATGTGAGCTCAGATCAACATGGGCCTCCAGGAAAAACTGTCCATAGGGGTACCTCGGGTTGACAGTTTTGTCTCCTTGAATAGACCCTCCATACCTTCTCTATTTATGGAGTGATTCGAGGTTTCAACCACCACTCCTTTTTCATTAACTATTTTTTTTCTAGGGATTTCAATGAGGCCTAATGCCTAGGGGGCGGCCATGTGCTTCTCTCATATTTGATGCTATATAATCACGTGATTAGGGGGCTGTCAAGGGAGGTTTGGATCCACACCACTTTTTCACCCACAATTCACCGCTTTCCACCATGTAGAACTTTCTCTATACCACGATTTCGATTGTGGGACCGATCAAGGATTTTAACACTCGAGCAAGTAGCGTCCCCACAATGAAGCGTGGCCATTGATCTATTCGTGATCCATGATCTAGGTGCCTATGTTGATTTAGCACCCCCGCTAAATTTTAACCACTTGAAAACTTTAGAAACTCTTTAATTATTCTTGGGGGGGGCACCAATTTTGGTGCTAGGGAGCTTTGATGTTGAACAAGAATATTTCTCAAAGAACGACTCCTGAAGCTTATGTGGTGACCTGATGTCACTGGGCTGATGTGTCATGGAAAGGAGGGTGAAACACATCACTTTGAAACATGCGAATGGTATTCCCAAAGGTGCCTAGATTGAGTGCCATGTTTCAGTGCCAGATGGACAGGTGGCGAAAGAACTGAAACCCACAGCAAAAACACTTCAGGAATTTGCAAACAAGGAGGGAGAGAGAATGTCGAAGCTCCAGAGTCCAAAGTAGATATGAGCTGCTGGATCTGGGAGGAAACGTGGTAGAGATCTATGCACTCAAAAGGAATGTGTTCTAGAGGAAACCAAAAAGAGAGGAGCCAAAACTCTCGAAACCCAAAATGGAAAATAAAATCATGATCGTTCGTTGGAGACAGACACGCGACATAGATCTGTGTACCCGGGAGTGAGGGGAAAGAGGAATCATTGATTGAGAGTTGTCTAGAGCACCAAAGTGATACAAAGATGAAACCCTAGATGTTGATGGCCTAGACATGCGACAAAGATCTGTGCATTCTGGGAAAATCATTTCAGAGAAAATCGAGAGGAGAAGTGCCAAAAAACCCAAAACCCAAACTCCAAAGTAAATTGTGCCCGTCTACTGGAGAAGGACACGGGGTGCTTGATTTTTAATTCTGGGTCTTCTGTCTAGAAATAAACCTTTCACAACTTTATAATTCTGAATGCCTAAAGGTTGCTAATCTGAACTTCATAGGGGATCTCTGTCGTTGAAAACTGAACCCGCCCGCTGCTTTTTTTTCAACCCAAAATAGACTGCCTTTGATTCCTACGCTTGGATTTTTCCTGTGCAAAAAAGGACTTGGTCATCCTGCGGCCCTTGACAATTATATGTGATAACAATGGGGATGGACAAGAGTAGTTTTTAATATGAAGTTTTTCACAAACCCACCAACCCGTAGTTATGGATGATCGAAAATATGTTAAGTGTGGAAAGGTGGTTGGTTGGACTTGCATGAAGAAGGGATTAAATACTTTAGGGGCTTGGCACCCACGAAAAATATGATGGTCCAAAATGTATATAAAAAAACTTTGGGTGCAAAGTGGAAATCACGAAACTTGGAGGATGAGTGCTTGAACCCGCAAACCCATGAAGTTTAAAAGAAAAGGATAATTATAATACAGTAGGAAGGTCAGTTGGACTAGTTACATAATAAAATGGATGGAGATGAAGGTCCTCCAACCCTATGAGGAGATGAAGGAAGAGTCCCAAAAATCTCTAAGTGTAGAGACTAGTGGATCATATGGAGAAGAGTGGTGAAAAGAGAAAAATGGTTAAGTGTGGAGATGGAAGGTGAGGGAGATAAGTGTTGACAGCACTTCACAATTAGAAAATGGAGAGGAGAACATGATACTTAGAAGAATTCTTCATAATCTCTCCTTTGGACATTTAGACCAAATCTTGAATAAATTGGGCATGCAGAAACAAATTTTTGATCCGAAAAGTGCATGATGAAGCTGAGACTGAGGCCTGCAGAGTGAACTTATAAAAGTTCAAAAAATGTATTCTTTTTATATCAAGTATTTTAGGAATCCAAGAGAGGAAAAATATACATGAACAAATTTTGGTCAACAACTAGCTCCAACAGCGGGATGATAACCCCCTGTGGGTTGTCAAGAATCCATAATCTTAAGATGAGTTGCCTTCTCCATTGGGCTATGGAGTCATCTTCAAAATGAATTCTTATAATTCTTCTTATTTCATGGAGTTATATTCAAAATTCAATACAAATACTACCTTATTATGCAAAACTAAACTGAAGAAACAAAATATATACATACATGATCTACCTACCCTAACTTACTTGAAATAAAGGGGAACCTTAGGTATAGTAATATTTCCAATGCATCCATTCGAGAATCCAATTGACTTGTGAAATGGGCTCCAGCAGTAATAAAAAATTGGGGTTTCTACCAATAAATCAGGAACATTAAAATTAGGAGCATGCCCAAAATGTACCACAATTGGATCAATCCATGTGTTCACAATATTTGTTTGTGTTGGCAGACTAACAATACTTTCAAACTGATATTCAATATAATCTATTTTTGGCTTCCCCAGAGTGCTACTATCTTCAATCAAATGAGAAATTTCTTTCTTGAAAACATTATCTTTTTCTTCTTTTTCCACATTCAAGATTATTGTTTCATTGGCGATGTCTTGGAAATGTTCTTCTTCTATGCAATTTCTATCTTCTTTTCTCTCAAAATTGTTTTCTTCCACCAATTCTTCTTTCATATTTGGTGGAGACTCTTTAATTTCTTCCTCATATGGAGTATATGGGATTCTTGGTTGCCCTAGAGTGTTGCTATCTTCAATCAAATGAGAAATTTCTTTCTTGAAAACATTCCATTTTCTTCTTTTTCTACATTCAAGATTATTGTTTCATTGGCGATGTCTTGGAAATGTTCTTCTCTATGAAATGGCTATCTTATTTGTTCTCAATTTTTTTTTCTTCCACCAATTCTTCTTTATTTTGGCTGAATTCTTCTTGCATATTTGGTGGAGAATCTTTAATTTCTTCCTCATATGGATTATATGAGATGTTGATATCATTTTCTTTGTCTTTGGAATTCTTTCCTTCATTCTTAGCAACAAGATTTGATTCAAAAAATTCTTACAGTGTTTCATGACATTCTTCTTCTGAATCATTCATTTCATCCTTTTGTGTCCATGTGGGAGAGGGTGGGTGGGAAGAAACATTTAAAAGATCAACAAAAACATATGAATGCACCTTTGGGATGAAATTTTGTACAAATGAATTTTCTAACACATCCCAGCTAGTGATGGAGTTAGGCATTAATGAACTATACCATTCAAGAGCATCCTCTTGTAGAGTTTGTAGGAATAATCTACATGTAACATTGTCTTCGATGAGGTTGAAATCATAACATGTACCTTTGAAATTAATCAAGTGTTTCTCTGCATCTTCTGAAGCATCCCCAAAGAATGTAGAAAAAATTTCAATAGAAATATTGGGCATTTGAAAGTCTCTTTCTGGTAGATTTAAAGGGGTATTATGAAATCGCCTCCTTCTTTGAGTATTTATCCCTTTTGTCAAGTCTTGCAAATCCATTGATGCGATTGATGAAGAATATAAAGAAGAATTATGACATGAATGAAACCCTTCATTTTGAATTTTTTCAATGGAGTTATCAGGGAGTTCATTCTCCCGAATCTTTGGTGCTTCTCGTTTCTTTCTGAAATTACAAAAAAGGTGAGCCATGCTTAAAATAAGCAACAATTTTCTTGAATATTCTTCTTGAAACTTTCAGCCATGGAGATTTTTGGTTTCTCAAATATCTTGAAAATAAATCGTTCCTTAGTATGGTCACCAAAAATGTTGATGCTTGAATCTTTCAAGACGGAAACAACAACCTCACGGGGATACAAATCACCTTGTGTTTTTATAGAGGTGGTACTCCTATGTGTTTTAATATTTTCTTGGAACTCTAGATTTTTAGAATATAGGACTTTGCAAAAGTCTGTCGTGATAATCAAAGAAATATAAAGATTGAAAGAAAAAATAACAAGAAATAATTTTTTTTGTTTTTTAAAGAGAATTCCTGAGAAATTACCAGGAACCACACACTTCATATACTTGAAAACTATAGAGAAAATTTCCTCACATCCATCATAGTTAAACTAAAGATTTATGATCACATAAAATAAAAGAAGATGGTCTGCATGCATAAGATAACTTGAATAGATTAAAAGCATGGGGCACTCAAATAAATATAATGATAGATCAATCTCAAATACTTTATACTCAAAACTCAGAGTTACAAAGTACATCCAAAACTGATCTCGAAATAGTTCTCTTGGGATTTCTGAAAAATATATAGTCTGTTACAAAGCCTTGAAATTTAAATGTGTTTTTCTTGAAGACTAGGATTGGGGCTCCCGCAAACCATAAAGAAAATATGAACAAGAAGTAAGCTATAAAAGGAGGATGGTGGGTGAAGATAGAGTAGCAATACCTAGAAAGAAGACAAGGAGAAGTTATCATATTTCAATTAAACCTTTCTAGTCAAAGAAGCAGAGTAACTAGATGAAAAACTAATAAAGAAAGCAAGATATGATCAAAATGAACTTACTATTATGGTCTCTCTTATATTCACTTGCTTGTTGTTGTCATTTTATTGTCTTGTTTGATGGTTATAGAAACCGTCTCAACTGTTTCTTTCCCTTCCTTGGTTAATTTGTCGATTTTCTTTCTGAACCAATCTTAAATATAAATTTTCATTGGTGCAAGATTTATTTCATGTCTAATTTTAATGTTGAATAATTCACCTTCCAAGTCTCTTAAGTCAATAGAAACACTATGTACTTCTTCCTAAATATCTTTATTTTTCACGGCATAATCAACTAGACAATTGTCTATTTTCATTATATTCAAGTATGCCATAAAAATTTTCAACTGATAACTCTTTGAATATCTCAACTTGTTCGTCAATTTGTTTTTTTGTTAGAAACATTGAGTTGAGAATTAATTTAGGGTATTGTACCTCATTAGTACCTCCTACTAGATATATCTCCGAGATTCTCTTGAACAATTCTTCTCTTTTGAAGGTAAGTGTTGGCTCTGGGAGCTTCAACATCTTGCTAAAAACTTGTGGTGAAAGGGAAATGGGGGAATTATCTTGGAGTTGTATAATTATATTGCTCGGCACGTACTTCTCAATGCACCATGCCACAAGTTCATTACAGTCAAATACCTCAGGAACACACCATGCACGAACAATTTTGGATGCACATATTATGTCTGTTTGTGCAAAAGGAGATGAGTAATATGAATATGCTTTGGACCACTAAAAGTTTTGGTCTTCATGACAACAAATATTCAAAATATCTCCACATAATTGTTGTATAGTTGTTTCTGCCATTAGGTTGACATGATTATTTTTCAGTTGAATAATAACTTGAAATAAATATTTTCAGAGAGATGAAAATAATATAATCCTTTGGTAAATGGTGAATTAATGCAATTTAATGAATAATCTCCTTGAGTCTTTCGCCATTAATGAAAATCTCTTCGAATCTTACACAATCAGTTGTTAGCATTAAATAAAATTCAATGCATATTGGAAAAAGAACGAGAATTGTGGGGACAAATGAGAGTAGTTTTGAATATGAAGTTTTTCATGAACCTGCCAAACCGAGAACCTGCAAACCCGCGGTTATGGATGATCGAAAATATGTTAAGTGTGGAAAGGTAGTCGGTTGGACTTGCATGCAGAAGGGATAAAATAATTTAGGGGATCGACACCTGCAAAAAATCTGATGGTCCAAAATGTATATCAAAGAACTTTGGGTGCAAAGTGAGATAAAAAAAACTTGGAGGATGAGGGCTTGAACCCACGAACCTGCAAAGTTTATAAAAAAGGATAAGTATAATATAGTAGGGCGGTTGGTTGGACTAGTGAAAAGAAAATGGATGAGGATGAAGGTCCGCCAATCCACCAACCTGCGAGATCAATGAGGATATGAAGGAGGAGTCCCAAAAACGTCGAAGTGCAGGGACTAGTGGAGCATATGGATAAGAGTGGTGAAAAGAGAAAAATGGTTAAGTGTGGAGATGGAAGGTGAGGGAGAAAAGTGATGAGAGTACTTCACAATTAGAAAATGTAGAGGAGAACATGATAAGTAGAAGAATTCTTCATAATCTCTCCTTAAGAACTTTAGACCATATCTTGAATAACTTAGGCATGCAGAAACAAATTTCTGATCTTAAAATTCCATGATGAAGCTAAGTCTGAGGGATGTAGATTGAACTTATAAAATTTCAAAAACGTATTATTTTTATATCAATGATTTTATGAATATGAGAGAGTAAAAATATAGATGACCAAATTTTGGTCAATACTGACCACATAAGAAATATTTTCCTCTCGGTACAACCTTCTGATCTCTTCTCGAAAAATTGGTATAGTGGAATAAGTCATATCCATATGAATAATGCCTCCCAATTTTTGTGCCCATGTTCTGGATAGCAACAAGCGATAATTAGCTAGTACATCAACCACCACCATGTCCATCATAATTCTCTTAACGAGAAACTGGGCTAGGGTGACAACCATGTACTTGATCAACCCATACAATTTCACTTTTCTAGTGTCAAAAGAATATAGGTCATGACATGGCATGGTTATCTCCAACCACAACTTTTCCATGACTACTTTTGGCATAACGTTGTGTGATGCACTAGAATCGAGGATACAATTCTGAAACATCTTATCATGGATATTTATGGTTACATAGAAGGGTTCCACATATTCCTCTTTGTCATCAATGTGAGGGCCAAAAACTATGGAGGTGGACTCATCTTATATATTCAAAGTATTAGGAGGACTTGTTGATCCCTTCCCTCCACAAATTTCTCAATTTGTTTATGGTATGAGGGGTTTTTAGCCAGCTCCACCAAAATCATAGGAATATTGATTTTAGATTGTTCACGTTAAATATTGAAAGGTGAAACTGATTCTTCAAATTCTTTAGTTTCTTTTTTATTTTTTCACGGGTTCCAAAACCTCATTTACCTTAGGGATGTATAGAAATTTTTTACCTTATCTTTGGGTTGACTTGGACTAGATTTCTTAAACTGAGGTTGACTTTTCAAAACATGTTTTTTTTGTCGATGTCTGAGATCATACTTCTTATGCATCTCATCTTGCAATGCATCAACAAGCATTATGTACTGAACTAAGAATAAATCTCCTTAGTTGGGTTTCTTGTTAGGAATTGGTTTCCTAGAATTTAGAGACTCTTCATAGTAATTTTGAGTTAGATGTATGGCATCATTTTCATATTTTAGTAGGTGTATTTCCTCCATGTATTCAACATATTCCTCATCCACTACTTCTTCAACAATTTTGTTATCATTTTTGGTTTTTATAGGGGCCTGGATGGGTTGTTCTTCATTTCTTCTCTCCCTTCTCATGAACAATGGATTAGGAGGTATTCTAACCTAATTAGGATTAGGATTAGTTATGCCTCCATATTGGGGAGATCTATTTTTATTTCTATGTTCTATCTCAAATCTTGACATTTTTTTTGCCAGTTTCCTAATAAGTGTAGACATTTCATCCATCTTGATTTCTTGGGAGTCTCTACTTGGATAAAAGTACCAGAGTCTTCCCTGGCCTTTTTCTTTTCTGCATAATACTTTTTTTTCTTCATTTTACCTCATTATTCATGTTTCCTTCTATGTCTATTGCATCACAAGCAGGGTTGGGGATCTCCTTTCCCTCAACACCATGTAAAAATGAGCATCCAATGCCCCCACATATGTGACATTGGCTACCAATTGTGATGGATTTATATCTATAGGGATATTGTTATAGATCTTATTTAAACTTGTATTGAAATCATCGATAGTTTCATTTTCCATTTTCTTGAGTGATCCAAATTAATTTAGGTAATATAGGCTATCCATTTTCTCACTCCACTGTCTCATAAATGAAGCTTCTAGAGCTGGTCAACTATCAATTGAAGAAACATGTATCTCTCTAAACCACATTCTAAGATATCCCTTGTGGAATCCCCAGGCACCTAGGCAGGGCCTTTCTACTCCATAAAACAACTCTTACTATGCTTTGATACCAATTTGTGGCACACCCCGGGCCTCCCAGGACGGGGAATGCCACAATCAAACTCTCTTGTTTCTGATATTCAAAATTGTAACATACCCAACCATAGAATTGTTGGTCTATGCCACACAAAAATGATTATGGAACATCATGCATATAAAACTTAAACAAACATTTAAATTCTTCTTATACACAGATTAACGTGGAAATAATAGTAAGCTTATACATACATCATACACAGGTGATACTCATAATTCTAAAAGAATGAAATTGAGCACATAAATTCCACTTATCTTTTTATAGAAGACAACCAACTGCATGCAGACCTTCCACGAACCTCCTAGCCTTAGACTACGCTTCTCATCACTCTCAAAAGAGGGTCACCCCTGAGCTGGGACTAAACTCCACTTGGGTAAAGGGATTCCTAGGCTATGTTGAGACAACAAGAAGTTATGCAGTCAACTAGAATGATTTCTTCCTAGGAGACAACTCACACTAACAACCTACATCCTCTCATTCCCCACATTTATGTCCCACCCCAAGAAGTGTGCTCCTTCTCTTCTCAAGAGTCCTTCAGATTCCCCACGTCCCTTACATGGCATCAACAATAGATCGTATAGGAATTCTTAGAGCACTATAACTGCAGTTGATCTCCCTTTGGAAATCCCTTCCCCAACAACCTCTCTCACCTAGAGAGAGTTGCTCATAGGATTGAAAACCCATTTTTTCAATCCATATCCCAAGTCAACCAGTTACAGGCTGAGGTAAAAAAAACAACAAAAAATGGGTAAAGGAAAAAACCACGCTCAAATAGGGAATTGCATTGGTAGCAACAAAAAATGGTTAAGGCACAATACAAGCTTGGGCAAGGTACATGTGTGTTGTTATTAACAAGAAATGTATAGTATCACTGATGAAGGTGTGCATGAAGGTTCTAGGGGTGTGTGCATGATGCATAGGTCAACTCCTAGAGGAAAATGGTTGAGTTCCTTCATTCATTAGTGAATGTGAAAAAGATTGGAAAACAAACTATTTTACCCACATATATTTGCATGCGCTATGATTGACACATGGCTCTCTTGAAGCTCGTTTCTCTCCACTTGTGGATAATTACACTTCCCATAAGACTTAGGATGAAATAATTATCCTCACCATAGTCTTTAGGAATAATAATATAGTATTCTCTTTGAGTTAAGCCCTCAATATTAGCCCTTTTTCCTAGTCTCCTAGCCCCCTCCCTTTCCCTTCCCAGTGGAGCTTAGTCCCACATACTCTCTTATCATGGTCGGTCTACACACAATGATGTATTAATATTAATGATATGAGTGTTTACATGTACAAAAATAGGCTCAATGGCCTTAAGCATCTAGGATCTCCGACCTAATTATCACATAAGCCTCCTAGATTATAATTACTTGTCTCACCAGCCTATAAAGCATGTTTACAATTCAAATGGGGCTCAAACTTGGGGTATTATAGTCCCCTCCCCTTATTTATGCACTTTCCTTAGTTCATTTTATTTACATATTATCATCAAGATTTAAAAAATCTTCAAAAAGATATAGGTATTTTTCCCACGTAGCATCTTCGTGCTCCCAAGTTGCATCCTCAGGACCGTACCAGGTCCATTGGACCTTTACTAGCTCTATAACTCGATTCCAGAGCTACTTGACATTCCAGTCCAGTATGCACATCAGATGCACTTGAAAAGCGCCTTTTTGCTCCATTGAATCACATTCCAAACAATAAAATGATTAGAATCAGGTATATACTTCTTGAGAAATAACACATGGAATACATTATGATAGACATAGATACAAGTAATGCAAGCATATAAGCTACAGGACCAATCCTCTCTAGGATTTCAAACAACCTACAATAATGAGCTACCAACTTTGAACAATTTCCCAACTTCAGGGAACTTCTATTGGCCTTCACTTTCAGGAATACATGATCACCTACACATAATTCCCTGTGAATTTTTCTCTTATCAACATAGTTTTTCTTCCTGTCTTGAGAAACCTTTAAATTATGCTTTATTTTTCACATTTGTTCTTCCATTTCCTTGAGAAACTCTATCCCAACCATTGCTCTATCTGTTGGGTTGTCCCAACTTACCGGTGTGTTGCACTTTCTTCCATAAAGTGCCTCAAATTGGATCATCTTCAGAGATGCTTGGTACCCATTGTTGTAAGTAAACTCTACCAAGTGTAGATAGTCTTCCCATTTAGAAGGTTTATCCATCACATACATCCTCAACATATCTTCAATCACTTGATTCACCCTCTCAGTTTCCCCATCATATTCTAAGTGATAGGTTGTGATAAAATTCAAATTTGTTCCAAAACCTTTAAATAATCCTTTCCATAAATTCGATGTACTAAGTAATTTATTTCTTCATTCCTGAACAATAATATTGGCTGTTCATTACTACAATTTTTTTTTGATATCTTGGATGTCTAGCATAAGGTACATTATGCATTTCCCTCAATATTAGAATTTTCAATTCTTGCGAATTGGGTACATAAATTATGTTTATGTACATGAGAATTTCATCAATTCCCAGCTTGTAATCCTCAATTTTCTACTACAATTTACCTTGTTGTAATTTTTCCACTAATTCCATGTAATGCAAATCTGATTTTGCAGCCTATGATATTATGTCTTTCATATCATATTGGTACATGTTGATGGTTGGAACATGCAAATCATGCACTCTTCTGCTGAGTGCATCAACCACCTTGTCCTCTTTCCCTTTGATATGATTTATATCAAATTCATACTCACTGAGAAACTCCAACCATATGCTTTTCCTGGAATTTAGAGTTGGCTGATCAAATAGATATTTCAGACCATTATGGTCTGTCCTCAGCTCAAACATTTTTCCCATGAGATAGTGCCTCCACTTATTCAAGGCGTGCACTGTGGCTGCTGACTCCAAAGCATGAGTGACATAATGCCTTTCATGCTCCTTCAATTTCCTTGATTGATAACATACAACATACCCATTCTAACTCAACCAAGTCCTTCTTTTCATGCATCTATGCATACCATGAAATATTCATTCAGATCAACAATCCTTAGAATTGGAGCACTGGTTAATAATTTTTTCAAGTGTTAGAAACTCTTTTCACACTCCAATGACCACTGAAACTTCACTCCTTTATTTTTCAAGGAAGTGATCAGATGTGCAATCTTTGAAAACCTTGCAATAAATATTTTGTAGTAGCCAGGAAGGCCCATGAATGATCTGACTTTTGTCACATTCTTAGGTTTAGACAACCCTTTAATGGCTTCAATCTTTTCAGGGTCCATTGTTATCCCTTCCTCATATATGATATGCCCCAAATAATGAATTTGGTTTTGATAAAATGATCACTTGCTCAATTTGACATACAAATGTGCTCCCTTAACACTTGTAATACCATATTCAAGTGATTCTCATGCTCTTCTTCTAACTTGGAATATATAAGAATTTCATCCAAAAAGACAATGACAAACTTATCTAAGTACTCCCTAAAAACACCATTCAATAAACACATGAAAATGAATGGTGCATTTGAAAACCCAAATGGCACCACTGTGAACTCATAATGACCATACCTTGTTCTGAAGGAAGTCTTATTGATGTCTTCATATTCAATTATTATCTGATGATAACCAGACCTGATATCGATATTTGAGAATATTTTTTCATTATTCAACTAATCAAATAGGTCATCGATCCTTGGAAAGGGATACATATTCTTTATAGTTACTTTGTTCAACTGCTTGAAGTCAATACACAGTCTCAATGTTCCATACTTATTATTTACAAATAAAACTAGGGCACCCCAAGGGGACACACTAGGGCATATATATCCCTTCTTTAGAATATCTTCAAGCTACATTTGCAACTCCTTCATCTCTGGTGTATTCATACTGTAAGGATTCTTGGATACCAGAGCTGCTGCGGGCATCACATTTATAGAGAAATCAATATCTCTCTTAGGGGTTAGTTCCGGTATTTCTTTAAATACATCCCCAAACTCCTTTATAACTGCATAATATTCAATTTTTGACACCTTATCCTTAGGTGTTTCTTCCATATGGGCTGCGAAGATTTGACAACCTTTTATGTAACACTTCTTCAACTACATTTTTGAGATCTCTCTGACAGTTACTGCCTTGGGAATTCCATGCACTGTATTTAGGTTCCCTTCCTCATCCAGGCATGTAAATACCTTGTTATGATAGTCTAAGACATCATGGTGTTGTTCCAACCAATCCCTCCCAATTATACATTCATAGGAACCTCAAGGAAAGACGTTCAAATATGACTTCGTGCTCATCCCATTCATTCCCACTGGACATGACTTAACCAAATCATTAACTTTTCTTTTGGCTCCTGTTGCCATCTTCACCAACCAAGATTTCTCATGCTTTCTTCTTGGAAAATAAAATATTTCCACCACCTTAGGATCTATATAACTATGACTAGCTCCTGAATCAATTAAAATTGCAATGGTTTGGTTGTTGATCATACCTATCACTTTAATCATGTGTGATTGAAACTCAACTTGCTTGTTTTCCAGGGATACATAGATCCTTGGTACATTTCTGCCCATGTCCTCCACTATTTCGGCTTGTTGTACATTGTGAACAACTCTCACTTTGTCACTTATGTGGGGATAATCTCTAAACATATGATATCCCTTACAACCCCAACACTAAATAGGTGGCTTCCTTGGCCTTTTCCCACCTGTCTCAATCAATCTGGGCTCTCTAGAAGTTGGTTTTCCTTGAGGATTTTTTCTGAAGAATGGTGGCTTATTCCCCTTCTTCCTCAATTCCATATTGAATTTATTCTTGTCTTCCCAATATTTTTGGAAAGTTGGATTTCCTTTATGTTGATCATATAGGAATTTATCTCACCTTATGGTCTCTTCCAATGTCTTGGGATAATCATATTGAATGTTGTCACTAATGAAAGATGGAAGCCCAATAAGATACCTTTGAATATTAACTGTCTCATGCTTGATGAAGGAGACATACTTCAATAGTTCCAAAAACCTTCTCTCATATTCGTCAATGGACATAATTCCAAGCTTGAGTTCAAATAAATCCTTCATTTTCTTGTCATAATATCTCTTAGTCAAGTATTTCTTTTCAAAATACCTCTTGAATTCCTTCCAAGAAGCATTTTTCTCTTTAATGTGTTGCACTTGCACAAGTTGATCCCACCACATGGATGCCTTTCCCTTAAGATGATAAATAGTGATTCTTCCTTCTGCATGTAAAGAATAATTATGTAATTGGAAGCATTTTCTCATGCCTAACAACCATGTCTCAACATCTTCATCCTTCTTGTTCTCACCAACAAAAGTAGGAGGTTTGATTTTGTTCATTTCTCCTCGTAGTTCACCCACCCCATACCTCTTATGATGCTTCCTGACAAGGGATGTAATTGAGCTTCTGTGATATCTCCTATTGGAATTCCTTTTGGTGTGATGGTGATGTCTGCCAACACTTCTTGATCTTCCTTTCTCCTCAGGAGACCTATGGATTCCTAATTTTCTTGAGCCATTCTCTTTATCCAATTTCTTTTCAATTCTTTCTAGGCTTTGCATTAAGTTCATGTTGAAGTGTTCCTGCTGCTCCTTGGATTTCATAAGCCTTTCATTATCATCCTTGTGACTTTGGACATATTTCTATAAATTTCTAAAGGTCTCTACCATATTAATGTTTTCAACCTTTCCTTCTCCATGTCCATTGGAGTTTGTTCCTTCAATACCCAAATGGACATCCATCCATCTGATCTCATCTTCCTCGCTGTAAGCCCCCTGTTCATGTTCCACATCTCTACACTTTGTGTTGATTCTGACCTGATCAAGTTGTTGTTAAATATGAAAAATGTGCAGCCAACATAACTTTGTTAGTCTAACTGACTCAACAATTTCATGAAAATATGAACCATTCAAGTTCAAATAATATATCAGATTCCTTTCTTCTGATTTTTCTGAGAAATTGACTGCTCAACTCAATTTCTTGGGTAGAAATTTTATGTTTTTTTGTCCAAGATCTTTCCAATGACTACTCCCTTACTCGATTTTGAGTCTTGAGTAGGAATTTATGGATATCTGAACAATTTGTCTTTAAAGACAACAATTCGACACTAGCCTTATTTTATTTCGATCGAAGCTTCATATAACCAAGGGATATGTCCAATCTCTTAACTAAAATGCATTAATACAGAGATTCATGACTTTAGGGCTCTAGAAGTTCAGCTTCATAATCTCTTTCTACTTCATGCCTTATCCCTCCCGAAAAGTGAACTGGCGAATCCTTGCACGATACATCTTCTGAGCTTCGAGGCTCATCTACTTTGGAGCTTCGAGACTTCGGCCTTCATAATTTTTGTCTACTCCACACATCGTTCCCTCGAAATGCCCAACTGGAGAACACCCGAAGTATCATAGTCAACCATGCACCAGAGAGGTTCTCTACGTGGAAGAAATGTAGAGATGACACGTTGCTCAACCTAATGAGTGACACATGTTAGGTTCTAACTGGCACGAATGGTATTTGAACAACATGAAACATGATGACACGTGAAAAGCCTCAAGTGGGTCCACCTCACCCTAGGAGACATCAACAGGCCATGTCACTCTGGTGCTTCATGACTTCGGAACTTCAGGCTTCAGAGATTTCTTCTACAACATCCTTCAAAACTCTCAAACGCCAAACTTTCAAACAGGTCCATGTCACTCTAGGTGACATCAATATTTCACATCACTCCGGTGCTTCGAGACTATAAAGCTTTGGGACTTTGGAGAATCCCACACTAGATCACATCAAAACACTTGAACTTCGAAATTTCGAACAAGTGTTCGCCAAAGCTTCAAAACTTTGGGGCTCTGGGACTTCAGAACTTCATAATTCAAAGGATTTTGATGTTGAACATCAACCTGCCCCCGAACTATCAGACACCAAAATTCTAAACACTGGATAATCTATAGATAAGAGTTTCTGATTAATGGATGGTCTGAATTAGTTATAGACTTCAAAACCTCGAAGAAAACTCCACTCTGCACAACCACAAATAGATTTCCCTGAACACCGAAATGCCAAACCATTTGGGGAGTCCAACGATCTGCATTATCCCAAATGATCTATGGTGTAGATCCACTCTGTGACTTCGTAGCTTCAGGGATTTTACCTCCTTTTGTCAAAATATTACAATTTTCCAAAGCAAAGAAGTTTGAAGGACTTGAAGGTTAACCACTATGCTCCTTTCCCAGATCTGATGGTTGTGAACGATCTACCTTCTCCCAAACAAATATGATGGCCCAAATCTAAAATTTGGGGCCCCAAAACCATGGTGACGATGGTTTATTTCCTTTGTTGGCTTTCTCAAACTTCTAATATTTCAGATCTTTCAAACACATCTAAGGAGCTCTCTTAGAACCCTACTGACACTCATGGATGCTCTAAAACACAAATTTTGTCCATTTTTTTTTTGTGTGTCTGGAGGAATCAACAACTAGTTGGGCAATTGCTCGCATTACACATGGCCGTGTTATCCAATCGCTACCAATATAACCTCCAGGTGTTCCCACGATGCCCCTTACGTAGCACACAAGGTAAGTCGGGGGGAGTTGAACTCGAAAACTCATGGAACTTCATTTTCACGGCACTTGCCAATTGAGCTGCCCCCCCAGGGGAATTTTTTTTTTTTTGTCCATTTTGACAACCATTCCTTATGAAAATTTTCCTTCAATTTCCACTTATACAGCCCATCCAGGATGAGTTGAAAATTGGATCTCTAATACCAATTTGTGGTGCACCTAGGGCCTCCCAGGTCAGGGAATTCCACAACCAAACTCTCTTGTTTCTGGTATTCAAAATTGTAACATACCCAACCATAGACCTGCTGGGATATGCCACACAGAAACTATTGTGGAACATCATACATATAAAACTTAAATATACATTTACATTATGCTTATACACATATTAATGTGGAAATAATAGTAAGCCTATAAATACAACATACACAAGCGATATTCATAATTATAAAAGCATGAAATTGAGCACATAAATGATACTTATATTTTTATAGAAGACCACCAACTACGTGAAGAACTTCCATGAACCTCCCAGCCTTATACAATGCTACTCATCACTCTCAGCAGTGGGTCACCCCTAAGATGAATAAATTCCACCCGGGTAAATGGATTCCTAGGCTAGGATGAGACAAAAGGAAGTTACACAGTCAACCAGAAGGATTCCATCCCATGAGCCAACTCACACTAATCAACCTACAACCTTTCATTCCCCACATGTTTTTTCCACCCTAGGAAGTTTTCCCCTTCTCTTCTCAAAAATCCTTTAGCTGCCCCACTTCCCTTCCAGGGCTTCAACAACAAACCATACATGAATTCTCAGAGCACTATAACTGTAGTTGAGCTCCCTCTGGGAAATCTCTTCCCCAATAACCTCTCTCACTTGGAGAGAGTTGTTCATAGGCCTGACAACCTACTTCTTCAATCAAGCTCCTAAGTCAACTAGTTACAGGCTCGGGTAAAAACAATAACAAAAAATGGGTAAAGGAAACAATGATGCTCAAATAGAGAATTGTGTTGGAAGAAACATCAAATGGTTAAGGCACAATACGGTCTCAGGCAAGGTACACGTGTGTTGTTCTTAACAAGAAATGTACAGGATCACTGTTGAAGGTGTGCATGCATGATGCAGAGGTCAACTCCCAGAGGAAAATGGTTGAGTCCCTCCATTCGTTAGTGAATGGGAAAAAGATGGGAAAACAAACTATTTTCCCCACATATATTTGCATGTGCTATGATTGACACATGGCTCTCCTGGAGATCGTTTCTCTCCACTTGTGGATCATTCCAATTCCCATAAGACTTAGGATGAAATAATTATCCTCACCATATTCTTTAGGAATAATAATATAATATTCTCTTTGACTTAATCCCTCAAGCTTATCCATTGTTCCTAGTATCCTAGACCCCTCCCTTTCCCTTCCCAGTGGAGCTTTTTCCCCCATACACTTTTATCATGGTCAGTCTACATACAAAGATGTATTAATATTAATGATATGATTTTTTACATATACAAAAATAGGCTCACCGGCCTTAAGAATCTAGGCTATCTGACCTAATCATCACATATGCCTCCTAGCTTATAATTACTTGGCTCACTAGCTTATAAAGCATGTTTACAATTTAGCTAGGGCTCGACCTTAGGGTATTACATCCCTTTAAAGTTTGGAAAAATATCCTCATGAAGACATCATCATTCTCTATAAATTGGTCATTTGTAAAGTTGTGGAAAGCACTCATATTCTTTTCAGCTGAGCGATTTTTATCCCCATCAACCTTTGGTAGATATTTCATGTAATTCTCAGGGCGGTCATGGGTAATTTGGGGCATATTCAATGGGGAAAATATGGAAGTGACCCAAGTATTTATAGGTGGTGTGGGAGGGGGTTTATTTCCCCCAGTCCTTCCTCCACCTAATCCACCCATGAGATTTTTCAAAATGATGTTATGGGCTTCAAAGGATAGAGGAGAAACAAGGATTTTCAAGAATGGTCTGAAGGAAGAACTGATTTCTTGGCTAAAATATAAAGGAGAATTATGGAGGTCTATCAACAATTATGGAGGAAATTTTGAAGAAGAAAGCGAATCTTCAATTATATCAATTATATCTATAGATTCAACACTTTGATGAATAAAAGAAGGGGATATTTATATATCAATATTATCTGAAAAAAGAAGAAATATGACGTTCTCTAATATTTATCTAGGTCATAAGATTTTCTTGATATGAATAGACTACAACTTGATCAGGATAAATGTGGCTTCTCATGTATCTTCTGGCATAGACCACATTGTCCTTTTGTGGAGTCACTAGGTGAAATATTAACAATCAAGTTCCTGAGGCCTATTCACCATCAAGGCTCATGTAACATCTCAGGTTTTGAGCCCCATATTAAATAATGTATTTTTTTAATCCATGAAAGGCCAGAGTGCCCAAACAATTGAAAGAGGCCAGTGTGCCTAGGAAATGTAATGTTTGATCATTATTTATAATAAATACATCAGTGGATGCTATACAGACAAGGAAAAGAGTTATAGGGGGCTATGATTCCACAAGAGAGGGGGCTTGAGGGGATAAGTATTCATTTTATATTTTATTTACCCATTTGTGTTTTAATGGATAATAACGGTTACATGATATTCTTGGGGGGAAGGCCAAGTGGTTCCTTAATTCCAATAATTACTTAAACCCATCTTTGGTCTGTTGTGGGGGTTGATTATTCTTCACTCATTCACTCACCCACTCACTCAATTGTTCATTGTTCACACCTTTCACCATGTTCTCACTCCAGTCATTCTTTCACCCAATCATCTTCCCTCATTCGTGTTTGGATTAGGAAAGGAAAACGAATTGTTGAAGAGAATCCATGGTTTTTTTGGTTGTACAGACTGCTGGTGTATTACAGCCATGAATTAAGGCCTGCATGTCTGAGATGCTCTGGCCTGTGTTCAATTTTTCTCACAGTTGCGAATCCTGAGAGTCCCAACATGGAGATTCTTGACGAGATGTGTTGGAGTCCTGGAAGGAGATGGAAATCTTAAGGGACTATGTGGAATATAAGGGGTTCCAATATCTTGGGTTGTGAAGGATGGGTAGAAGAGAGTTGGTGTACTTTGGATTTTTATGGGTGAGGAAAAGCCTGTGAGAAATTGAGTGCTGACTAGTTTGGGAATTCGAGTGACACTCTGGAACCATCCTTGTGGATTCATATCCCTGGCTTGGGGGTGACATTATTGTTTATGTTTGGAACAACATTGTCTATGTTTGGGTGGAACATCCTTGGTCTGTATCCAATTGGTGATTCATTTCATTCTCTCTATTATGATTTGATTTACTTATGTATTTATTTTGCTGTGTATTTATTTATCTATGATTTTCATATCCATAGTATGCATACTTGTTGGTTATTGTTTTGTATGACAAATGGTTCATTTATTTTATGTTGTAGCATGAATCTTGATCTATGCATGTGAATAATTCATGCATATTTATTAATTAAACATTTGATCAGAAGTCGAAATAAGTCCAGAAGTGAAATTGAAGTGGCGTTCCTGGCTTATGGGTGGCTGGGTACATTACAACTCAGAACTTACAATGTTGTATCCCCATGGAATATTTATTCAAATTACATCCTCAAAGATGATGCCATTTCTGATGTTATCCCTTGATATGTTCTAGATAGTTATTGGAACAATGTCGAGGCACCCTAAGAGATAACACTCAGGAATAGTCTTAAAGCTATATTTACAGTAAAGTAATTGTGCAACATTTGGGAAGTTTTTCCTTCTCTCTTTCTTGAAATTATAAGACCTCAAACAATCTCATCTCAGATGAAAAATTCCCTCAACTCTCATAGGAATATGTCTACGAGTGTTTTAGAAAATCAAATTTTAAAGGAGAATGAAATGGTGAATTCAAATAAAAAAAAGATAAATGTATAGGGCTCTGTTAAGAATGAATCATGTATATTATGGAAAAATAACAACGTGATGAGAAATTGAGAATTCAACAGCTCTAATAGGTGCATATCGATCAATAAAAAAATGATTCAAACAATTAACATCTTCATACATTCAAATACATGGAGGTACTATTTGCATATCATTTAAATGCACAAAGAAATGATAACAAATGGTCATACATTAAGAGAAAATCACTTCTATATCATAACCATACATCATACAGTAACCCTGCATATGTGAATGGTCTGTTGTTTGATCTTTTATAAATTAGATTTGATACAAAAACAAAATGGGAGGAGATGATTTACGAGAGCACATATACTATTAAAAAATGAATTATAGACTGAAACATGATGTAGGGGATGAATCTCTAGTTTCCAGCTGCATTAACCATATGTTTGTGCTCAAGGTTTAGAATCAAACAACTCTAGCTGCAATATATGGCCAAGACTAAAGTCGTGCGCGAGAAAATATGGTGTACTACATTGCGTTCATAGGAGCATCGTCGAGATGAGTTCCCGATCCTTTCAAATTATGTGGTGACCGATGCATCAAGTTCATTTCCATCCGGATAGTCAAAATGGAACAAGATTTGTAGGAAATGGGGCCATGTGCTACCCCAATGTCCCACATTACAGAAACATTAGACAATGAATCACAACCCCTTCTATGATTTTTGTAAATTTGTAGGCCATGATTTCAAATATTATGACATGGATTCTAATGATTCTTTGGATAGATGGAAAACAATCTTAACAAGGTGTCAACAAGGAGGTGTGCACATATCATGGATGAAGAGAACATGGAATACATTGGATCCTATCAGTTTTATGGGTTGGAGTCGATGGATGTATTCATAGCATGGATGCTGAAAATTCCAGAGTATCAGAGATTTTGCATCCTTTATACAATATTGGTCATTAAGCCCACGTGATGGTGTTCCACGCATCGAGAACCTTACTGAGAATGGGTGACTGTGGAGGAAGACATGCATGAATGATTAAGAGAAACCATGCCCCACATCACATATCTTTTTGGAATAGGGTGGTTAGCCAAGAAAAGGTGCAGTCCATGCCATAAATATTTAAATTCCCACCACAATCGCCAACACCCACCCGCTTTACCACCAGTACCCATTTTTTTTGGAAAACTAACTTCCAAACTTCCCACACTTCCTCTACATACAATGGACAATTTCATGTACCCCCTAGAACCATTTAACAAGAGCCACCCATTTCCCCCCAATATAATAGAGCAAGACAAGCTACATACTAGGATTTATGAGATCCTGCACCAATTGATAATTCAAGAACTATGCGATCTTGATACCGAGCCCTCGGGCCGAAGTTTATTGATGAAACAAATAAAAAGCCACTACAATCAACTCTTCATAAAAGTTCCAATCAATCTGGGATGTTGTTGGAACGTAGTGGGCAAGACCTGGGGTTAAACATTAATTCACCAACAAATCCCAAGATACGAACCCTTTCGGCATCACCCACAAGTAGGTGAAGTCTCACCTGAGGTACCTATGGGGATTGTAGGAACAAGGTGTTAGGTTATGAAAAAGGTATAAATATCTTCCTTTTTCCCACATTTCATGATATCATCTTGATTGAATTTTTGATTATTTAGGAGAAAATAGAATAGAAAATGAATAACATACTCTTTAGCATTATTGTTGAAGTTAGATTACATAGATCCTAAATATGATTGGAATTGTCTGGTTTTATTATAGGATTGGTTAAATATTGTCAAACCAAAGATAGCAAAGGAAATCTTGAAGATGCACAAGCTATTGAAGGTTGAAGACTTTATGGCTCAAGGAAGTTTTGAAAATGATCGGGTTGCTTATATTGTAATAGTAAAGCAATCCTGAGGATCTCTTGATCCTCAGGATAACTTAATTTACCTAGATTATTGTAATATATAAGGGGTAAATAGATCTTGAAAAGAAGTAGAATCATTTCACCCAAGAACTCAGAACTTAGAATTGCTATGCATTAGCAGTTTTTGTAAAATGTTGTACCAGCTATGAAATCAATAAAAGCTTCGAGCAGTTTTACCATTTCTATATACTGAATTTCAAATAGCAATGCTTCTAAGGACCAAGGGCCCAGTCTGAAGGAGCTATTGTTCAACCTGTAATTGTATCAGTTCAGTTTCTGTTTTGTGATTCGATTCTCTTTTACAGTAGTTAAATAAATGCATAAGTGTGTTGATAATTTCATGTCAATTGCAAGAGATAGATATTCCCTGAAGCATTAGATGATTGTTTTTCTAATTCCTATTACTAAGATTTGATGCATGACAGTTCCTCATAAGTTCATGTTTTTGTTCCCTTCACTTAGTTTACATTTGTTGTTCCTTTCACTTAGTTTACATTTGTTGTTCCTTTTTCTTAATTTACATTTTTTGTTCCTTTTCGTTAGAATATAGTTGTTGTTCCTTTCAATAGAAATACAATTGTTGTCTCTTTTTGACTAGATTACAGTCCCTGTTTCTTTCCATAGATATAGTAATTCACCTTTTTCTTTCCAGCAATTTGATTCATAATAATAGTCATTTCTGCAAGTCTTTATCTAGATTCAATTACTTCTCTTAAAATGAATTCAATAGATTAATTAGTTCATTTCCATTGCACAGCTTTAGATTTCAATTCCTAGAATCTTTAATGAATGTTTGAGGAACTTGATTGTTGATAAACTCAGATTTTCTTTCACTACACGATTTCAGCCTCTATGAGCTATCTGCATAGACTTTGCCAATATTCTTTGAGATAAAAGACGAATCCTAGGGTTGATAAATTAATGTTAAACTAAGGTTGTTTTTAGACATCTTTAGAGCCCAACATTTTTGCGCCCTTGCCAGGGAAGAATGTCAAAGGTAGCATAGATTGTGCCTCTGGAGGATGAGGTATTGAATACAGAAGGTAAGAACCTATGCAGGAAATAAGTAAGACGATTATACCAGCGCCTACCTCTAGCTAACGCATTAAGAGGTTGTATAGGTGTTTTTTTTTTCTTTCTTGATTTTCCTTTTTTTGTGTGAAGTGTGTATGACTAAGAAGAAAGATCTTGAAAAAACAAAACCCCCACCAAAAATTACCAAAGACTAGGGCTCGATGCTCCCTGGAAGAAGCACTTTCATAGATGACATCATCCAAAAAGCATAATCCCAAGCTTTGGTTAAACCTAGGAAAGGATATACCTGAATCCCTCAGGTGGCAGTTTCACCAACTACAGCCCATGCCAAGATTCATAGCAAAACTGAAGGGACTGAGCAAAGCTTCCAAAGCACAGATCTTCTACCCCTCAACCCTTTATAAGAGGGAAACTCTTGTAATCTGGAGGAAGGAGAAGGAGAAACTAGTGGGATAGCTAAGATAGACCCACCACCTGATCTTGAATCTACTGTGAAAGAAGAAGGCATACTCGAAATCCCAGATAGAGGGAGTGAAATCAAATCCCCTAGAGGATCAGATAACCAATCAATTCAAATAAAATATCCAGATCAAGAAATTCATGAAGATTTCTGGCATATTTTTGATCAAATGGCACAACCAAATCCACAACGTCCCCAGACTTCCACTTTGGAATATCCAATAGTTGATCCAATTGCCAATGCCCCCATGAAGGAAATTCCCCTACAAAACCTGCCAACCGTTCATGGATTAATCTTAGAAGACCCGGACGCATTCTTATTTGAATTTGATGTCCTATGTAGAGGGTATGATTACACTTTTGAACCCCAAAAATTAAATTTTTTCCCCTCCACTTTGAAAGGAACATCTCTACTCTAGTTCATGGGATTAGGGGGAGGAACTATAAACTCATGGGATGATATTAAATAGGCCTTCTTGACAAAATATCACGATTATTGTAGAACCAGAGACTTAAAAGATGAAATCTTTCAAATGACTGCAAAAGAAAATGAATCATTAGAAGAATATGTCGAGAGATTTCAATATATTTTGCAAAGATCACCCTATGGCACGTTACCAGGTAAAGTACTTAAGGAAACTCTGATTAAAGGTATGAAAGATGAATGGGTAGAAATGCTGAATTTAATGGGGAAGGGTGACATTTATCAAGAAACTTATGATGGCATCATCCTATTGTGCATCAGGTGCTCAAGAGGAAGTTCATGGACCAGATCATGGATGTGTACCCCCTCACCAAAAATAACAATATTACCAGTGGGGGTGTTACGCGAGTTGAAGTTGGTAATCTATTAGAAAACTTCAAAACAAACATTCTGAGCACTCTGACTACACAATTGGATGTGTTGTAGGCCAAACAGAAAAAACAGAAGAAGAACAAATGTAGGCCATATTTTTCCATAGGTGCAGAAGAAAACATGGTCCAAGGGATTGCCCTTTGGACGTG
Source organism: Picea glauca (assembly GCA_000966675.3). Taxonomy (NCBI): domain Eukaryota; kingdom Viridiplantae; phylum Streptophyta; class Pinopsida; order Pinales; family Pinaceae; genus Picea; species Picea glauca. The sequence continues at coordinate 574,480 of JZKD02S0367243.1, forward strand.
GTCTGGGTTTGCGCTATCTGTACCAAGGATCACGACACGGAATAGTGCCCATCACTTCCTAGACAGAAAGCTATCTTTAGAGAAGAAGAAGAAGAAATAGAGCCATTATATCTGATGGCTTAGTGTCGTCAATGGAAAAATCGGCCTTCAAATACACTGCAGGACCCTTCCTCTTTCTTCTCTGGATAGAATAATCAGCAGCAAGCTCCTGGTAGCACATGGCAGGGTCAGCCATTTATTAATTAGAACTGGCAGCCCCAACAATACCCACCTGCAAATACCACTTGGAAAAACTAGCCCACTGCAAATCCTGTGTGGCAGAATCAACCAACTGCAATTTCCACTTGGCCTAACTCACAATATCCTACCTCATCCTGGAAAAACTCAAATAAGAACATCTATCCTTCTCAGTGGCCCAACATGACTACCCAAAACCCAAATTGGAATCAGAATTGGTAGCACCCTGTGGGGATAAACAACCAACCCATGGGGATGGCCCCTCAAACTCAGCCTACATTACAAGAACCACTCCAATTGCCCCAAAACCCACAATCCCAATTGTGCCCTCAACTACCAACCCAACCTCACCCAAATCCAAATAACATACCGACTTAGCTCATCTAGATTATGGAGAATGGAGAAGGAGAGACCAGCTTGGTAGGGTGCAATGAACTATGGTTGAGATAAGGACAAATAATCTCTCCTGAAGAAAATAACGTTTTTCAAGAGTAGGAGAGTGAAAAACAACCAACAATAACACCTTCGACTGTGGTAATAACAGAAGAAATTGAGTAGGGGGGAAATATAGTCGAATCACAATATCCTGATAAGAATGCAACGCCCTCCCCTCCATTCCCCAAAAGATTGATGATAGAAAAACCGACCGTATATCCCAACTTCAACATTGTAGGGGAACTCAAGAATTTATATATCAATATTACACTCCTGCAAGCTCTTCAGGACATCCCAATCTATGCAAAAATGATCAAGGTTCTATGTGGGAGAAAGCCCTTTAGAAAAATTAAAAATCCATCATCAACAGTCCACGTGGTAGGAGCCTTGTCTGATCTAATTTTAGGTAGACAAGAACCGGTTAAATATGCAGATCCAAGGAATCCCATAGTGACAGTTCAAATCCAGGGTTGTTCTTTTCCCAATACACTAGTTGATTTAGGAGCATCCATCAACATCCTGACTATGGAAACCTGCAATACCCTAGGTTTTAACTCCTTCGAACCCACTGCAATAATGTTGTATTTAGCATATCGATCGGTGATTCGACCAGTTGGTACATTACATGATATAGCCATCTCTGTCGACTCTTGGGAATATCTAGCTAACTTCCTCATCATCAACCTAGGAAGTGGACTTGAAGGGCATCCATTGATATTGGGTAGGCCATGGCTTGCAACAACAGATGCGTACATAGGATGTCGAGCAGGTAATATGACAATCACTAGAGGGGGTATCACAAAGAACCTCACTTTATATCCTCTTTCTAAACCAAGTCCAACTTTCATATATCCACAATTTCCATCACCGCGATACCCATAGAAGGATTTACGAGCCCCTCTTACACAGGAAGAATCCCTCAGAAATAAAAACTAGCTAGAGAATGATGTAATTAGTGGGTTTATCAATAATCCAACCACCATGAGAAACCTGACCTGCCAGATGCTCCAAGTTGTTCTAGACTGTGAAGCACAGGGAGACCTGCTAGAATATTTAATGGAACAACAAATTCCAACTACAGCCATTCATAACAACAAACCCATCGAGATTGTACCAGGGAGGTCTCTAAACATCAATGCCAATTTAGATGAACAACAACAACAGAAGATAATTCAAGTCCTCTCCAAATACCAGCAAGATTTTGCATGGGAATATTCTGATATGAAAGGTATTGATCTGCAACTCTGCACACACCACATTTATGTTGAAAAAGATGCTCGGCCTATCCAACAGCCATAGAGAAGATTGAATCCTCACCTCAGGGATATCGTTAAAGAAGAATTACAAAAGCTATTGGACGTAGATTTTATATATCCCATCTCAGATAATCGGTGGGTTTCCCCATTAGTGATCACTCCAAAGAAAAATGGGAAATGGCGCATCTATGTTGACTACAGGGAACTTAACAAAGCCACTCAAAAAGACCACTTCCCTTTTCCTTTCATTGACTAGGTCCTAGATACTTTGGCAGGAAAGAAATTATTTTCTTTCCTAAATGGTTTTAGTGGGTACAATCAGATTGAGATTGCCCTAGAAGATCAAGATAAAACTACATTCAAATGCCCTTGGGGCACTTTTGCATACAAAGTATTACCCTTTGGACTTTGTAACGCTCCAACCACTTTTCAAAGGGACATTCTGAGCATATTCAATGATCTGATCAATGAAGGACTTGAAGTCTATATGGATGATTTCACTCCTTATGGCGACGAATTCAATCAAGCACTGAATAAATTGGAGAAAATACTAGAGCGGTGCATTGCGACCAGGTTATGTTTAAGCCACGAAAAGTGTCACATGATGATAACAGAAGGTATGGTACTAGGGAATTATATCTCTGCATATGGAATTAGGATAGATCCAACAAAAATAGAGGTAATCCTTAATCTACCTACACCACACACACAAACTGAGGTACGTAGTTTCCTTGGTTCTTCAGGATACTATCATAGATTTATGGAAAATTTTGCAAGAACCACTGCACCTTTACATGATTTGAATGGTAATGTAGAATTTCAGTGGTCTGACAAGTGTGATGTGGAATTTGCAGGACTCAAGAAGTTGATCTCGACAACACTGGTGTTGAGGGGGCCAAATTGGAAAATACCATTTCACATCTTCACCGATGCATCATATATTTCCATAGGTGTTGTCCTCGGACAGAAGGAGGAAAAGAAACCCTACACCATTTATTTTATTAGAAAGAATCTTAATCCATCTGACCTTAATTATACAGTAACAGAGAAAGATTTTTTAGCTATTATACATGCCATCAATAAATTTCGTCATTATATAACAGGCTATCCGGTCATTCTGTATACTGATCATTCTACTATTAGATATTTTTCTAATAAACATATTACTAATGGATAGGTCACTCAATGGTTGTTACTATTGCAAGAATTTGATATCACCATCAAAGATCGACCCGAGAGAGAAAACCTCATCGCAAACTTCCTATCCCACATACCCAAAACAGATGACTCCTTAACAGTCAAAGATTGATTTCCAGATGAGCATATGTTTGTTGTTACTAAAAAGCCACCTTGGTATGCTGATGTGGAAAATTACCTAGCAGCAGGAAGATTACCGGCACATCTTTCATCAAGGGAAATAAAACTGATCGTCCAGCAGAATGCATGATTCACCTGGATCAGTGGATATCTCTTCCATACATGAGTTGATCTCCATATCCACAGATGCGTACGAGATGACAAAATATATGACATACTAAAGGCCGGAGATGATGAGACCTATGGTGGGCATTTTGTAGATCACAGGACTGGACACAAAATTCTACAGATGGGCTATTATTGGCCCTCAATATTCAGAGATGTGAAGAAATATGTCCAGACATACGATAGTTGTCAATGGATGGGAAATCAAGGTCAGGTTGATGAAATTCCTTTGAAAGCACAAGTAGTTACATAACCATTTGAGATATGGGAACTAGACTTCGTTGGCCCCTTCAATCCAAAGTCAAATCAGAAGGCCTATATTCTAGTCACAATGGACTACATGACTAAATGGGTAGAGGCAGAAGCCTTACCAAATGCAATCGAAGTAGTCATCAAATTTATTTTCAAATTATTTGTATTCTATGGACTACCAAGAGAGGTAATTACTGATGGGGGGTCACAATTTATAGCTCATAAAATCACCACCACCCTAGATAATTATCATATCAAACACATAATTACTTCTCCATACCATCCACAAGAAAATGGGCAAGTGGAAAGCACCAATAAAGTCCTGGAGGCAATCCTAACAAAGATTGTCTCAACAAACAGATAGAATTGGGCTTCTGAGCTCCCAAATGCCTTATGGGCTTACCGCACAACATGGCATAATACCACTGGCTACTCTCCTTATCATTTAGTCTATGGCAAAGAAACCATCTTCCCAATTGAGTTTGAAATCAAGACTCTAATGATGGCCCGAGAAATTGGACTGGATCTTACAAAAACACATAAACAATGCCTTCAACAACTCAACAAATTGGATGAAGGACACCTGTCTGTTGTAGAGTGCACGAGTGTTATTTAGCAACAGAGAACGACCTGACATGACAAGCATATAAAAAAAAATCATTTAAAAAGGGTGACTAGGCACTCCTTTATAATTCCAGATTTCAGGATTTTCCAGGAAAATTACAGACACGGTGGCTAGGACCACACGAAATCAATGAATTCCATGATAATGGCACAGTCACGTTAAGCACCATCGATGGGTCCAGATCTCCATTTTGGGTCAATGGACACCATCTATGACTCTATCATCAGCTGCCCTCAAAAGAATCTTTCTACCAAGAGGTAAGTAAAGACCCTACCATTCAAATTTTGGTTGGATGGGAAGGTAATCCAGCCACCTCAACTCCATAAATGTTGAATTCTATTGACACTGTACATACTATATATAATTTTGTTTTCTATAGCTTTTATTTAGTTATTATTATTATTTTTGACAGTCATTTGAGAAAGTCAAAACTAGGGAGGATAACTGTAATGAACTCAATTAGCACTCTTTTATGTTCCGAACTTCTGCTTCATCTCATCACCCAAACCCTGTCTTTCATAGAGAAATGAATGTGTCATGATTCAGCAGTAGCAATTGGGCAACTATAATAAAATTCATAACATTAACAAACCATCCATTACTTAATTTTGAAATAAACCAACTCATAAATGAATTTAGTTGATGAGGAATCAACCTTGAATTCAAGCAAAATACATTGCCACGTTTCTAAAAATTACCTATTCAAATGGTTAAAAACGAAACAATTATTGTTCCTTTTGCGCCTGCTGTTCCTTTGAACGGAACAACTGTTGTTCCTTTTGCGTGCCTGTTGTTCCTTTGAATGGAAAAATTGTTGTTCCTTTTGCACGCCTGTTGTTCCTTTGAATGGAACAATTGTTGTTCCTTTTGCGTGCCTGTTGTTCCTTTGAACGAAACAATTGTTGTTCCTTTGTCGCACCCGCTGTTCCTTTTCCACACCTGTTGTTCATTTTTCCGTTCCTTCCCTACATTGCTGATAAAATGCTAAACCTTTTCTTTGGGGTATGACTTTCACCAAATAATTTTCACCAGCATTATTTCTAACAATCTATCATTATTTTGTGGACTATCTCCCATACCTTATCAAATTGTTTTTTTGGATCACTTTCTTCAATATATCTTAAACCTTGTTCATAACCTGTAACCACCATAATTCGTTTCTTTTCGCTTATACATACAAATACACTTAAATGATATCTCACCTTTATAATTAATAAGGAGTCTGCAACACACTTTTACTTGGCATCCTTACACTTCTTTACGCCATTCCTTACTCTTGAGTAGATGAGCTTCCCTTCATACACTTCCAAAAAAAATAAAAAATAATAAAATTTCTTTCTTTTCCCACAAAGCATAGGGGGTCTCATCACGAGCCAACCTACCACGATCATTGGATACTAACCTAAGTGACATTCCCACTGTGGCTACCACACCAGGGCAATGGCCTTTGACATTTTCTTTTGTAAAAGGACAAGAGGTCTCATCACAAGATGACTTGTTCACTTAAGTTACACTCTAGTGGGTGGCATTATCATCATCTGGATACCAAACCAGGATAATGGTCTTTTTCGGGAAAAACTTAAAACTTAATATATATATATATATATAATAATTTAAAAAAAAAGAATAGGGTGTCTCATCACGAGCCAACCTACCACGACCATAGGATAATAACCTAAGTGACATTCCCACTATGGCTACCACACCAGGGCAATGGCCTTTGACATTTTATAGTCAAAGGACAAGGGGTCTCATCACGAGCCGGCTTGTTCACCTAAGTTACAATATAGTGAGTGGCATTATCACCATCTGGCTACCAAACCAAGATAATGGTCTTTTTGGAAAAGACGATTCAAATAAGTATCAAGGATACAGGGTCATCTGAGGGTTAAAAGGCAACCCTGTCGAGGCTATGGATGCCTACTGGCAACAGTGGCTCTGCCTATGGTATGGAATTTTACCTTAAATGCTAATTTTCTGCGTATCTCTAGATTTCCTTCACTCAATAACGAGGCTATCATTTCGGTTCTATTCAATGAAACAGAAAAGTAACAACATTATGATATGAGGGATATTATTTAAATGAACAGATTTAATTTATTCGGCGTATCTATCCTTAAAGAATTCTTTTGAGTAAAGGTATATTTCAATTCCACAAAAGAGGATTAATGTTTAATGATTACTGTTAAAATATGTTGTTTGAAAATAAATCATTGATCCCCATTGGCGGTGGTCGTACAATAATTACTTCACACCATCAATACCTACACTCATTACTTTTTCCTACATTGACGGTCAAGGTCGACCTTTATATTAATGAGGGGAGTGGACGCTCGACATGCTTCTCGATAAAGATAGTAATGATTGTAATAAATACCCACATTTGTAAACATTTGTTGTCTCTAATATTTTCTATTTTCGATAATTTTTCCTCCAAGATGGACTAACCAAGTCTGCTACCAGGAATGATAGTCGTCCACATTTTCTCACAAAATGGGTGGCAGAGGTGTGCACATGGAGCCAACTTTACTAAAGATTAAAGAGAAAGCAAGATACATCCTACACCAACTGGGGTGGACGGAGTACTTCAACCGTCTGCATGGATATGACACAAATGTCATGCTTGAATTCTTTCAAAATATGCAGGGAGAAAACTCTATGGTGCGAGGCATACAAATCTTAGTCACCACGAAAATTTAGCAGAGGTCATAGGCCTCCCTAACATGGACATTTAGTGGACAGGAAGATACACAACACTGAAGGAAGTTGTGGAAACTTTCATAGACCTTGGGGAAGAATTGGATAAGAAGGGAAAGGGACTCAATCCTACTACCCTCAGAGAACCATGGAAGGAACTTGCAGGGATAATTCAACGGTACATCACTTGTGATGAACGATATGACGTAATTCAACCTCGCCACCTCAAATTGCTGGTAGCTTTAAAACAATGGTTAGTACTTAATCTATCTTTCTTTCTTAATGCCATATTACATGAGGTTGCCTTAAGAACAAAAAATCCAAGGACCCTATTACTGTTATCAGTCACCACATATTAGTTAAACTAATAACAAATAAAGCACTGATTCAAATTCAATTGACCTGGGATAACCTGATTGAGGCCAATAGACCTCAACAACTAGAGTAGCCTGAATTATGCCATGAAGAACCACCACAGGAAATTGAAGATAGATGAGCAGAGGAGACTACTGCCCAAAGAGAAATCCCATCTCCTCAAACCCAAGCTGAGGTAGACCCTACCCAAATCACAGAGGCCCATACCTCACAAACATAGGCATTAACAAAAAGAGAGGAAGAGAGCAACAACCACCCCTACAACCATCATTCAGACAAGGAGAAGAAGCAGACGAATTCAGGAAACAACTAAAGCCATTCAAGGTACAACTAAACAACCTGAAGAACTTCAAAATTCTATAGAACAGTCTCCATGCGAGAATGCTCAAGAAATTGGGCAAGTAGAATAGACCTCACAAAGGAATGATCAGGAAGACACCCAACCGACATTAGAGCATCTGACAGAACAATTTATGAAGAGCTATGAGGTAGAAATAGCCTAGGTTTTGGGAATCTTGGGAACCTCAATTGACAGAGGCACAAATAATCCAGAAAAATGGCCAGAACAAGCCTCCTCTTCAAAACCAATTGAAGATTTTCCTGATATTGAAATGTCTTTTCCTGAGGATAGAGCACAGGAAGAACCTCATTTTGAAACAAGAATCCCTCTTGGATAGATAGAACATTTGGAAGGAACAGAGGAACAACCATCTATTGGCCAGAATGAAGAAGACCTTGAGACCTCTCATAAACAAAAATCAGCCAAGATCCATAAGAAAATTAGAAAGTTAAAAAAGGAAAACAAATTGTTGAAGAAAAAGGCTAAGAAGGTTGAAGTATTAAAGAAGAAGGTGGTTAAACTCAAGGAAATTATTAAGGAATTGAGGAAACAACTAGAATAGGTAGATAAGGCCCACAGAAGAAAGAAGAACAAAAGGGCCAGAGTGTAAGGAAGAAACCCTCTTCCTAAAGAAGCAGTCAATACAAATTCTATAGGGATACAGACAGACCCTGAAGAAATAGTAGTAGAAGAAACAATAGCTTAGAACGAGGAAGCAATTCCTTTACAAACATAAGAAAATATGACAGCTACAAAAGCAATTGATGCTGAGGTACATATAGACACCCCAATATTAGAGGAAATAGCTCTCAACTCCTTGAGCAGAATGCTACCATCAGGATATTGGAGGAAGAATTGATGCAATCTCAACAAACCCTGGTTCAAAACATAAATGAATTACTGACTATGGCAGATCACCAAGCACTCCAGTCCTAGAAATAGAGTGCTATTGTGGACAGAATGGAAGCAGATATTACACAGGTCTAGCAACCATTAAATCAATCTAGGGAAGAGATGGGCACTATGGAAGAATACCAAGCATCCCAGTCTCAAGCACAAGGTGTCACCATTGATAAACTAAAGGCAGAGTTGGGACAAGCCCAATGAGCATTGGCTCAACACCAAGATGAGATGGTCACTAGGGTTGAATATCAAAAGATTGTTAAACAACTGAAGGGCATGAAAACAATAGAGGGAGAGACCTATGCTGCACTCAGTAGAGCCCAAGGGAATATAAAAAAGGTGCAAACCCAATTAGAAAAATATTTGGAGCAAATCAAAGAAAAATGCCATGTCTACTCTGATGCTATTAATTGCAGAGCCCCTGCCACCAATTACACTTTATTCTTGTTGGAACAATATCTATTATTAAGAGTGAAGTCCATTAGAGCAGGAAAACCTATTTCATTTTCCACTATACCTGAGTTTATTTCTTGTTTAAGAGAGCAAGATGAAAAGGTACAATACTTTTTGTGTGAATTGTACTTTTATAATTTCATTTTGGAAGAAAAAAGGGAAGATAACCTTGGCCCATTTATAGGTGACATACAGTTTCAGGAATTTCTGCCATTTACTCAGAACCAAGTTAGATGGGGTAAATCTCATAAAACCTTCCTAAAGAGGGAAGTTGGGCTAGATATTTGGGTTAGGGGAGAACCTCCAAAGTTCTTTCCAGCCATTATGCAACATAAAACCTTTATGAAAAGAGGGAGGGTTGTAGACTCCTTAGCCCCTATCCATATACATGTTATAGGTTCAGGTATCACTCGTTTTAGGGAGCTTAAGGAGGAAGCTCTTGCTTCTTCTAAACTAAGATGGGATGCATCCTCCAGTGAGGTAAAGAGTAGGGAACCCTTTGGGTACAGGAATTTCTTTGCAACTACCTACAGAATAGAGAGTTATTCTAGATTTCTCCAAGAGGAAGGGATTGCTTGGATTGGGTGCATATATAATCCTCCTATCATCTGGTTCCATCCAAAAAGTTACCAAAAATATTATCAAATTAACAATAAACGGGAGGATGTTGCTTTTGGAGAACTCAAAAGAAGAAATGGGTTCAGAAGGCCTGGTGAACCAACCTTTCCACCTTACAACATTACTGCTTTACATGTAAAATCTCATCTTGCATGAGGACATGCAAGAAGGTAAGTTATGTTAGGTTATGAAAAAGGTACAAATATCTTCCTTTTTCCCACATTTCATGATATCATCTTGATTGACTTTTCAATTATTTAGGATTAAATAGAATAGAAAATGAATAATATTATACTCTTTAGTGTTATTGTTGAAGTTAGATTACATAGATCCTAAATATGATTGGAATTGTCTGGTTTTATTACAGGATTGGTTAAATATTGTCAAACCCAAGATAGCAAAGGAAATCTTGAAGATGCAAAAGCTATTGGAGGTTGAAGACTTTATGGCGCAAGGCAGTTTTGAAGACGATCTAGTTGCTTATATTGTAATAGTAAAGAAATCCTAAGGATCTTTCGATCCTCGGGATAGCTTAATTTACCCAGATTATTGTAATATATAAGGGGTAAATAGATCTTGAAAAGAAGTAGAAGAATTGCACCCAAGAACTCAGAACTTAGAATTTCTATTCGTTAGCAGTTTTTGTAAAATGTTGTACCATCTATGAAATCAATAGAAGCTTCGAGTGGTTTTACCATTTCTATACACTGAATTTCAAATAGTAGTGCTTCTAAGGACCAAGGGCCCAGTCTGAAGGAGCTACTATTCGACCTGTAATTGTATCAATTCAATTTATGTTTTGTGATTCGATTCTCTTTTACAATAGTTAAATAAATGCATAAGTGTGTTGATGATTGAATGTCAATTGCAAGAGATAGATATTCTCTGAAGCATTAGATGATTGTTGTTCCAATTCCTATTACTGAGATTTGATGCGTGAAAATTCCTCATAAGTTCACGTTTGTTGTTCCCTTCACTTAGTTTACATTTGTTTTTCCTTTCACTTACTTTACATTTGTTGTTCCTTTTACTTAGTTTACATTTGTTGTTCCTTTCTGTTAGAATATAGTTGTTGTTCCTTTCAATAGAAATACGATTGTTGTCTCTTTTCAACTAGATTACAATCTCTATTTCTTTCCATAGATAGAGTAATTCACCTTTTTCTTTCCAGCAATTTGATTCATAATAATAGTCATTTCTGCAAGTCTTTATCTAGATTCAATTGCTGCTCTTAAAATGAATTCAATAGATTAATTAGTTCCTTTCCATTGCACAACTTTAGATTTAAATTCCTAGAATCTTTAATGAATGTTTGAGGAACTTGATTGTTGATAAACTCAGATTTTCTTTCACTACACGATTTTAGACTCTACGAGCTATCTGCATAGACTTTGCCGATATTCTTTGAGATAAAAGATGAATCCTAGGGTTGATAAATTAATGTTAAACTAAGGTTGTTTTTAGATATCTTTAGAGCCCAAGACAAGGCTTCCACAGTCATGGGGGAATATGATGCATTCATCCTTACTATTTACTTAACATTCATTCATATACCCTTTGTGCAAACACATAACAACATAGAAACATATGAAAAAATCATCTTACTTAACCATTCAGCATGTGCACAGGACCATTAGACACATGTTCATATTAACCATTAAGAATCTACTACATGTGCACAAAACAAATAGTAAACCAACACATCATAACAAAAAACACATTAAGGCACAAGAATTTAATGTGGTTCACCCCAAATGAGATACATCCACAATAACTGGATTCTTATATTATTCATTCATCTTTAGTTCATGCAACAGGTGCACACTGTGCTCATACAACAATCTTCAGTTAAAACCCAAACATGCCCAAGTCATTCTATGTTGCAGTGCACACATACCTCTTGACTGATATTCAACTCAGCTCATACTAAACAAATCCACAAAACAACCAATAGGACTGAACTTACAAACTATTCCCCAACTCTCCACTCACTAATCCTCTTCTACCAAAAAACCCATTACATATTTATACAATGATATTAGGGCTTATCCCGTTACAATGCGGGAAAAATGTTCCAAAACACCTAACTAAATTTCTCCTTCTGCACAATCGCTCATGAAAATGCGCTAACTATCTTTCACGTGTGCTTCTCCTTTGTTGACTTTTCGTGCGATATGCTCCTACATGATTCCAAAAATTTGCACAAAACAGCCTGCTCCAACATGCCCCCAACACTCACTTGTGGCTCATCTTGAGCCACTTCAGGCCTACTTCCATGTTTCCATGAACTTGTGAAATGTTTCTTGTGTGGTTGTGACCTTTTCTTTGACTTGCACTTCCTGCTACAAGATTTCTTCTACTATATCTACTGAAATATGACTCTTCAGCTTCTCTTCATTATATTGTGCTTCCTTCTTTGTGACACCTTGCATAGCTACCAGTTCCCTTTCTACTCAGAATGATTCCTCTTGCAGTATCTCTAACTTTTGTGCACGATACTGCTATTCTAATTTCAATTGGATCATGTCTAAGTATATCTACCTATTCTCGACGAGTGAATTCATATTTTCTTCTATTGGTAGAGTGCTCATGTTTCCTTGAAATTTTTCACCCAATTCTACATGGCCTGCAGCTTCTGCTCAATTTCTTATAGCTCCGCATCTTTTGTCAGTTGGGTCCACACTTGTGTGATTTTGTCATACAATTTGGTGCACTCCTCCTCTAAAATATTGATTCTTTATACTTTCATTGTCACTGTCTTCTCTCTTTTTTCCCTTTCTACCAGTGGTGTACTCAGTATCTGGTGCACTTCCAGATCATTAATATTTATGTGGAAGCCCTGAATGGATTCGCCAATATTTGTGACTTGTTCTTTTAATGGGGCATATTCCTTTATGACTACTTTTGGAATGGTATCATAAACCCCCTGTACCACCTATTTTAGTCTCTTTGTTCTCTACATAGGATCATCTCTCTCTAGCCTAAGTTGATCGCATTCTACTTGCAACACATCTGTATCTATGAATGACTTTGTCAACTCCGTCAATGTTGACACGACACACACTTGAATTTCTTGTGTGACACGCATCTGTAGATTGTGTATTATTTCTTCGGGTCTTTGGGATAACACCAAGTCAATATGAATTAGTGCCTTTTCTTACTTCTGCAACTCTATTGTAGGGAACTCATTACTCAACACTCACATGATGTCACATATGTCATTGATTGAACCTATGTCATATGCACTGTATTCTATGTCTTTTCTTGGTCTCCTATGTTAACTGATTCCATTCTTGTTGTCTCCAAAAATTTTCGCAGTGAGACAATATGCACTCGTACGTCTGAGTGCCTTTCTTATTTCTTTTTCTTCTCTCACTCAAAATATTCTGCAATCACCTATTTCATTTGATCCACAATCTTTTATAATTCATCCTTTGACAGGGCCTGGGTGGCCATTTGCTTGATTTATTTCCTCTTCTTTCATTGTGGTATTCATTTATGTGTATCTTGTTCCTTCCACTTTTCTCTTGGCCACAATGTTGTGTTCTATGTTCCTACTACACCATTTCCTTCCTGTTCTTATTCTTCATCAACATCTTTGATATCTTCTATTTTTGGTTGTTGTTTCTCCAACTACTTTGTTTCTATTACTAGGGTTTTCCATTCTTCCTCCCAATATTCTATGACTTATCCAACTTCCTCCTTTGTCAACCTGAATCTGCACGATAGCCACTACTGATCTAGGTCCTTCTTGGACTCAATTTATAGGTGATGTCTTCCATATTTAGAGCGCACAATCCACTTATATGCTTCTACTACCTGTGGTAGTATGCACAGTGTCTTCTAGATACTCATCTGAATTAATTCCTTAAATATATAGAACGTAATGGTGTTGTCTAGTTGCCCCTCCTTGTGTGCATTATGCCACAAGTTTACATATCATGCTACTAAACATGGCTTTCTCGTAGCTCCCAAAAATTGGGTATCCTCTAGATCTCTCCACACCACTAATTCTATCAGTATTAATATCCAAGAGTAATGAAATTCCATACCTTTGTCTTGCGCTTCTTTGAAATTGATCAAGAATTGGTTCAACACAAAAGGTGCTCATCTCATTTTAACTCCTGTGACACATTTCTCATTTTCCAATATCACATCTGCTGACACCTGTTCCTTGTGACATTTTCTTAACAATTTGCAGGCCAACACCTACATCACAAACTGAACTATATCATCATTTATACTTGCAACATTGAGACATTGAGAACCTATGAATGTGTTGTACTTGTCCTTCATCTTTTCTTCCAATGATTTCTCCTTTGAATTGTCTTTGAAAAATGACAATGGGTCTTCCCATTTTGATGGTATCCCAGTTAACCATGCAATCAACTATGTGTCGATGGATACCGATCTATTTAACCATAGAAATCCTCCATGTACACAACTAAGTAATAAATTACCAAAAATATTTATCTCTATGCTCCTACCAAAATGTGGAATATCTAGAAGGTTCAGAATACCTATTTTCTCTAGCCCCGTCTCCCATTCATGTGCTTCTACTATGATTTCTTATGAATCTGCAGTGCTTCTTATGATTTTGTGTTGGTCCAGAGCCAACTATGGAAACTTCTTCATATAATTCACATTGTGGTATGTATACCATAGAATCCCTACTACGTCAAGCATATATTCCTGAATGATTATCCCCACTTGAATCTCAAGATTGACGAGTTCATACTTTGGCTCTTTCTGTAACTTCATCATATTTGTTGTCGATTTCCTTGGTGTCACATAATCCCTTGGAAAGTGAATCAGGGTTGATCCTGATGTTGATGCTACCAGTTTTTCCTTGGTCACACGTATCGATGTATTCCTTGTGCGTTGTTTCTTCGGCCGTGATGAGGCTTCTCCTACCTTTGGTGGCGCCATTTCTCTCTACAACTACTCTATACAATTTTTCTTCCTTGACTATGTTTGCATTCACTCAGCTCTTTTATCTTGATTCTCTATATGAAAGATCAAATGAAAATAACTTCTTTCTATCGAACCTTCAACTTATTTGATCACCTGTCGCTAGTTATTTCTATTCTTGTTCGTTCCTAAACTTTAGGTCTAATACACTTATCTTTGCATTCAATACTTTCTTTAATCCTTCATTAACTTCATATCCTCAATGGATTATGCACTAGATTTTCCAACCTGTCAAAATATTATTTCCGTTTTTGATTAATGACGATGTGGTGCCACTACTTTTCTATCATGTTTTCTCTTTACTACATGTCTCGTCATGGACATTCTTAAATTATTTCCCCCCTTTCTTTATGCATCTCTTTCACAATCCAATTCTTTTCTACACACGCTTCCTTCCTCTTTATTTTTTCTCTGCAACATTCTCTAGTTTAAATCCTTACCAGTTTAACTTCTTGAACACTACCTTTATGATTAGAATCAACCTTATTTATTTTATCCTAACATATTTTTTATTTTTTTTCCTTCTTTTTCGTTTTCTCCCTATAATACACTATGATACAAGTACTATGGTACACAATCTGCACAGTTCAGACTAGTGCGTGTAATCTTGGCTATCCATATACAGTTTCAGTCGACTACCATTAACCAGTCCTTCAAAAACTTCTCCATTCATCTTCTCCAAATGAACCATACCCGCATATGTCATAAACCTTATCACATATGGGCTTAGCCAATGCATCTGGAACTTCCCTGGGTGCTACAAAAACTTGTCATACAATAGTACTAAGTCTCTTGTCTGAAACTTATTCTACTTGATATGTCTGTCATTCTAATATTTCTCGTGCACTTTTTGAACCTAATGATGAAAACCTATGACAAAATGATCTTCTTCTAATTCCATTAGTTATGCCAGTCTCTTATCCACTGCGCCAGAATCTGTAAGTTTTGTCAATGTAGAAATTATGTGCAAGCTCGGTCCTATGAATTCCATAAGAATAAAAACTTCTTGTCCATACGTCAATCTGAACATAATTTATCCTGTTAGTTTATTACTTGTGGTCGTGTATGCCCATAACATTGTTGGAATCCTCAAATCCTAGTCATACTAACTTACATTACAAACATTTTTTAGTGCATGTTCAATATTTTATTGAATACTTCTACTATTCCATTTTCCTGAGGATGAATAGAGTGCTCTTCTAATGATGAATCTGAAACTCCTCTATAAAAGATGTAATATTGTAATTCAGAAAATGATTTCCCTGATCACTCTTAATTATTCTTGGGCATCCCTGATCATCCAGCTATCTTCGCGTTGCAGTATCTGATTGGTTCTTCCTTGACCCATATGGTTAAATAGTCTATCACAGTAATGATGTATCTAACTCCCAACCTCTTATATGGTGGATTAATCGGCCCAACAATTTCCACTTCCCATTTATCAAAATATTGTAATGTCACTTGTGGTACTAACAAAATTTCATCCCTCCTAGAAGGCTTCCAAAGTCTTTGACAAAAATCACAACTATAGAAGAATTCCTTAACATATTTGTAAAGGGCAGGACACCATAGTCGTGCATGCAATATCTTCTGAGCTATTTATTTTCCTTCATAGTGCCCTCCCAAAACCCATCCATGTGCCTATAACAATATCATATGTGTTTCATTCTCTAATACGCAGTTTTGCAGAATATTGCCCGTGCCTAACTGGTATAGATTTCCTTCTATTATCTAGTAGTCTACTACCTTCACTGCTAGTTGCTTCTTTTGTGAAACTGTGAATTATTATGGGGCTATTCATGTACTCAAAAAATGGACCATGTCTACAAAATAGTCATCAACCATTTTAATATAAAATAAGTGTGCGTCTAGTAAAATTTCATCCACGTTTCTTGCATCTTCACCTAACAGTATGCGTGATAAGTGATCCGGTCTTGACTTAAATTTCCATGGTTTTGTGATCACATAAAAGTCATATTCCCAAAACAACAATAGCCATATGCAACTTCTCCCTCCCCCAACACTGGATTGTTAACTACATATCTCGGCACAAAATGGTCTGTATATATCTTAAAGTGAGATCCAAAGAGATAATGTCTAAAATTTTGCAAGGAATACACCATTACCAGACCTTCTCATTCTATCGTAGTATAGTTTTTTTCTATATATGATATATTTTGGTTGAAAATTCAATCCGATGCTCTAACTTTCCTTCACCTGGTTGAGCCAAAACGACTCCCAATGCTATAAGCAATGCATCCACATGAACATGAAATTCCTTGCTCCAATCAGGAAAAAATAGAATCGACGCGGTGACCATATTATGCTTCAATGTATCCGGACTCTTCTGAAATTCGTTATTCCACTAATACTTAACTTCCTTCTTCAACAAATTCTCCATAGGGGTTGTGATCTTCCTATATCCTCTAATGAAAATTCTATATTATCATGTATGACCCAATGTGTCTCTCAACTATTGCAATAAAGTTGGTGGTGGAAAATAAAAAATCACAACTATCTTTGTAGGATCAACTAATAATCCTTGTTTACACACCACATGGCCCAAGAAAATTCCAAAAGGTTCAAAAAAATGAATTTCTTCAAATTCAACGAGATATGGTACTGCCTACGTCTACGCAACATTAAGTGCAGAGTTTTGACATGATCCTTGAACATAATAAATATTTTCCAATCATCTAAGTACACTTATAGGAACTTATGAATGTACTCTTTGAAAGCTACAATAACTTCTCTGGAAAATATTGTTGGTGCATTATTTAAACCAAATAGAATAACTGTGTACTGGTAAAAACCTTGTTCTGTCTTAAAGGTGTTATTATATCCATCTTATTTCACAATACTTATCTGGTGTATCCTGAGAATCCATATGTAAACGAGTAAGCCTCCTAACCTCCTACATTATCCAAAAGTTCATCTGTAAATGGGGTATGAAATAGGTCATGTAAACAAGCATCATTTAACTTTCTCAAATCTACAAATATACTTATTCCTCGTGTCTTCTTGTCTTGAACTACAATTGGAATGATCCACTTTGATTCTTCAATAGGTTCTATAATTCCATCTTCTAACATCCTACCTATCTCTACTTTTACCTTTATCTTATACGCTAAGTTCATTCTATTTGGTCTCTGCTTCACATTTTTCGCATCTAGATTCAATGGAATCTTCATTTCTCCTAACTCCCAAACAATCCCTTTCATTTTTTAGAACATAGTTGGAAACAGATCCTGCTATTCACACAGTAAGTCGACAATCTTCTCAATTGTTTCCTAACTCCAGTAGTCTACTATGTTTGTAAACCTAGGATTATCTTCTGTATCGATGTTCACTTTCTGTGTTCTCAAAGTCTTGACATACACCATAGATTCAATATGTGGTCCCTCTACTGTGCACTCCCCTTCATTTTCTAGTATCTACAAATTCCAAGGATCTTTCTCTTCTTGGTATTCTTCAAAAACATTATAATAGTGAAAGACCTCTTCAACTGTCGCGGTAACTCTAGGTGTACTATACATCGAGCCTTTTGTCAAAAAAGTCTTGTTCTTGATAACCTAAAAGGATGAGTCAATCAAAGGATTATTATTTTAAAAATTGAACGTTACTTTGAAGTTCCTGGTTGACTCTTCCTAATATTTTATGCCTCTACACACTTCTAGTTCTATTTACCAATTCTTTGGAATTGTGTCCAGAGTATGCACAAACATATGTGTCCACTCTTTCCTAGGTACTGATCTCCATGTCACGGTAAACTTCATAATATGTTCTACAAGGAAACTTAATCTATTATACTTATGCATGATACTTTCATTCTCTATTCTGAATCTGACTTGCAATAACCTTTTGCACTACTGCAAATCTCTTATTCCATACTTGTGTGCAACCCACCATCTTGCAGGGGTTTCTTTCAGCGCAACATCTAAAGCTAGTTGTCTCTGATGATATGATATTTTCATTTCAAACTCTCTTATAAAAGAAACTACAATAGTTATTACATCATACCTTGGAGTTTCACATATCATAGTTCCAATCCATCGCAACGCGTGAGTAATCCAAGCACATTTCCTTGTAGACACTTCATGCAATCTCTACAACAAATTTTTGAAGGCTTCTTCTGAGTCTAACGCGCATGAACTAATACTTCTCCAACTAATTATTCCTTCATCTATATGATTCACATAATCATCCATCCACGTAGTCATATTATACATATTATCAAGTTCTTTTCTCTTTACTGGTTCTGCAAATCTTCTTCCTTCAGTGGGATCTAACGACACAATACAATTCAAGTATTCTACTTCTAATACCATCTATCTTTTCTTTATATTAATGATAGTATGATTATCAAATTCCCAATCAAGTCACAATAGTGTTGGATAAGGTGTACTACCATCTACTATTTCAATCACTTCAAAGTTTTCTACACTGCACAATCCATCAATATTGACACTTACCCCGCTCAACCTTTCGACTAGAACAATCTTATGTTGATTTTCTAATCTCAACTGGATAGGTGACCAAATTAGCTTTGACTGACCCATCATCTCCCAAGTCTACCTTGGTATGTCATTCACATTGGAACCTAGATCTAGAATAAGATTGTCCATGTCATAATTTCCTATCTGCACATTGAGCCAAAACTCCCTATTCATTCTCTTCTTACGGTGCACCTGGTTAACTGCTCTGTATGCGACAATATCTATTTATATTGTGCACAATGGTCAATCATTCCACGTACCATACTTAAAACATGTTCATCCTTCATTAATTATAAACAACTTCTTAAGGAATGTTTCAAAGTGCTTACATTTTCAACTTGACTTTCTGAATGGTCATACACTGGAGGCATATCATACATGAGAGTTATTTCATACAAACATGGCACTGATAAATTTGATGCTATTCATTATACTCCTATAACTTCATTTTTGTATTTCTTGTATGTCTCTTTCTTTTTTCCAGGATCAAATAATGGAAGAGGCTCAACTTCTTTCCTTAACCACTGGTGTATTCTATTCCCTTGGTCCATCGCATCAACTCCAGTTCTCATCCCTAAGTGGATAATCACTGCTAACTTAGGTTGTTCATTGCACTTTTTAGTTGCTATCATCTGTACATTTGCATTCCTATTTTATTTCCATTTCATGATCAACTGTGGGAGATCCTCTGTCGCATGGTCTAGTGCTCTTCAATAAGTACACATCATGCATGAGTTTAGACTGTTTATGCCAAGTGTCTAGATGATTAGAGTTATAACATATAATAGATCATGGTCCACTGCCAAAGACTTCTCTTCCATGGCCTCTGAAACCTCCTCATCCTCCTTGATTCTATCCTCATGGAGTATTATACTACAAATCTCCCCTTCTAATTATTCTTCTTGTACTCTATATGTGTATTCTGTGTGCTCTCTCATCAGATCAAGTGCACGACAATCCTTCTCTGCATGTGCCAATAACTTACAAAAGTTACAAAGAAGGTTCCTCACAGTACTCTGATATTTCTGCATCAATGAACAATTATGAGGGTTGTAACCGATCGTCTTGCAAATCTCACACCATAACCCTACTAGATTTGGAGCTCATGTATTCAAATATTGCTGGAAAGTAGGACATTCATCCTTATGATGACCCTCTATATTACATGTGATACACTAGACTCCCTTGTTCTTTTCTTTTCCTTTCGTAATTTCTTGTAACTGAATAGTCAGTGCATAAAAATATGACTAAAATTGCTCCATACCCATTTTATTTTGTCCCATGGGGGATGCTTCCAATTTCATATCAATTTCTAGATCTTTCGACTATGACATGATCTTATATTGCATAAAAGGGAAACATATATGCGACAATAATCTTGCAATAAACCACTCTCTATGTTGTTCTTCTGGAATATGGAATTTCATCCGATCCTTTAGTATCTTAAATCTTTGATCATAGTCCCACACTGATTCATTGAATATCTGCTTGATTTCCTTCATCTCTATAATGCATTGGGTCTGAGACTTAGGATTCTGGAATTCTTTCAACAAGGCTTCTCTTACCTCTGCCAATATTCTTGTTTGTCCCGTGGGGATAGTATTTTTATACTTCATATACCATAATAATGTGTGATCCATGAAGGTCATCACCAACTGCACAATCTTCACATCATCATCCTCGATGTTCTTCATAGTTCATATTGTGTCACAAATGAAGAAATGTTGTTCTAGATCTTCTGAACTGACCCCTTGAAAGAGAGGCATCCTTAAGGTGGAATCTACCCCCACCATCATGTTTTGCACAATATTCGTTCTAAATGTTACTATCTGAAGTTGGGTTACTATAATACTTCCACTTCTCTGACTCCCTTGAATACTATACATACTTCTCTTACTAACTACAATCACCAAATTTCCTTCAGATCTCAGAGACAAAAAAAGGGTCGTGGGTTAGACACAGAGTCTATCTTGAGTGTGATATTCTTCCAATGTACTGATTTGACCTTCTATGTGTGGTATGATCTAAAATATTATGCCAATGTCTATTTCTTCAAACTCATTGTGTTTTCCCTCTCTCTAAAACACAATCCTCTTCCTATTCGGTCTAAATCTCTTACCACTATGTAATATTCCAATATCTTCGTATGTCGCACCTTCTTCCACTCTCGACATCATCAACCCATCCACTACTTATTCATTCTTCCCTATGACACTTAGACCATTAAATGTGTATCCCCTAGGCCCCCCTATGTGTGAAGGTGCTTAGCTGCTTAGGAAATCATATTCCATATTTATGACTCTCTTGTTGCACAACATTATCTTAATCCAAGTAGATATTGACTTTAGGTATCTTCCACGCGGTCCATTAAATAATTCTCTTTCAAAACAAATATACGATGAGTACAATCTATAACAAATTCAATAACATAACCTCCCAACACGTTATCCATCTAGTAATCAATTGTGTGTGATACCTTATTACTTATAGTATTGACTTTCTAAATTATCTCAGGAGTCCAATTTCTCAAAACCTCAGTATGATATCTTCCAATTTGTTCAACAAATCTATGGATCCACTATGTCAACACATTCGGGAAATCAACAATGGAAATTTCATGCAAATCTATAAAAACATACATTTGTAACCATTATTTTGCATTGATTCGTGGATTCTAATTCTAATCTACTGCAAACTATATCAGAATCATTTGTAACCTTATGTTTCAACCATTTCTCGATATCCTCCTTAGTTTACCTCCACATTCCCCTCATTTGCAGATCCTGGTCCTAGAAACATAACCATTTGTTGGCACCTGGTGGGAATACCCGAGGTTAAACATTAATTCACCAACAAATCCCAAGATACCATCCCTTTCGGCATCACCTGCAAGAAGGTGAAGTCTCACCTGAGGTACCTATAGGGAATGCAAGAACTAGGCTTCCACAATCATGGGGGAATAAGAGGCATTCATCCTTACTATTTACTTAACATTCATTCATATACCTTATGTGTGAACTCATAACAACATAGAAACATAAGAAAAATTGATCTTACTTAACGATTCAACATCTGTGTGGAACCATCATACACATGTTCATATTAACCATTATGCATTTACTACATGTGTAAACATATTAAACCAACACATCATAACAAAAATACATCAATACAAAAGAAATTAATGTGGTTCACTATTACACATTATTTTCGTCATCCCTATGACCGTTAATGATGTAAACCTATATGTTGCGTTCAGAGGAGTTAGTGGTCTGAATTCCTGAAAAAAGAAGGGAGAAGAACTTTTGCTAAGAGAAGAAGTTGTATTTTCCTTTGTAAAAAACCCTATTAAAGAGGATTTTTGTAGGCTTCTCTATACATAGGGTGCAGAAATGCCTAATTTCCGCAAGCTGCACCATAGCTAGGCTGCGGAATTTAAACAGGTTTCTCTATAGCTAGGGTTCGACGACCTTCGTACGTTTGAAAAATTAGCATTTTCTCGATGCTTCTAGAAGGATAAGCTTCTATAGTGAGGTGGCTTCCGAACGGTTTAGATCTTACTTGCTTTCATGATTTATTGGGATCATCCTAACCTCTCACCTTATCCTCTTCAGCTTATAAAAGGAGAGGATCTCTCATCGAGAAAGTTAGCTTGGCTTGGGATTAAGCTTTTGAGATTGGCTTGTTATTGAGTTTTGTAGCTTGGATTTTTTGGAGCTGGAATATTGGATTTGAGCTTTGCTTTGTCAAGATAGATTGTGAGTAGATATCATATCCATGGTCTTAGAATCCTTGGAGCAATAAGTGTGTAGGAATCAAGGAACTGTTGGAAGGAACCTGACAACATCAAGGCATCTGGTTGTATCTTTCTTCCACATTCTTTAATACACATATACTTTTCTTTCCTATATGAATGTTAGTTGTCCATATTGTATGATTCCTTGATCACGTACATAGTTTCATATCAAATAAGCTCTGTTATTATTTTCTTCATTGGCTTGTGTTTATTTGCATATATTTCTCCATAAGCATCGTGACAGAGCTTGGAATGCATTGGTTGTAAAATTCTTGCAGAAACCCCGATAGATCTAGAATTCTAGTTAAATTGAACACAAACAATTTGTTGATATTCAAGAGATGAGAAATTTTTTTTTCTCCATAAATCAGAGAATTATATTAATAAAAAATGAATATACATGAGCAACCATCCTCAAAAAGAAGAGAGGAGGTGAATATATAGAATTTCCAACATAGAAATTCTAGTGAAAAAAAGATAGAAATAGCTAAAATAGGTGTCATAAGCTAAGGGAGACCACATAGTTCGACCTAGACCACTGAAGATACATGTCACACACTCATTAATTTCCACAAGATTTAATTGATACACATTATCTCACTTAATCTCACTTAACTAACAAGAGAAGCAGTTCCAACTCACTTAACTGACCCGAAATAGTAGTTACTAATAATAGTAACGACATAAATCATTAATTAAGGAATAAATATCTCACTCAAAGAGGAGGTGTGAATTCCCTAATAATAGATTAATTTTTTCATGCGGTATTTGGAATAAATCATGAATGAATCAAGAAAAATTAAGAAAATCAAGAACCGGGAGTTGAATCTTGATCTAAAATTAGCAGTTTTCCCTAAAATCTAGGGATGAGGCGCCCTTCTTCTCTATGTGGCCAAATTAGGTGAAATAAAGTGTAA
>JZKD02S0367243.1:600624-621835 GCA_000966675.3 Picea glauca
GAATTATATTAATAAAAAATGAATATACATGAGCAACCATCCTCAAAAATAAGAGAGGAGGTGAATATATAGAATTTCCAACATAGAAATTCTAGTCAAAAAAAGCTAGAAATAGTTGAAATAGGTGTCATAAGCTAAGGGAGACCACATAGTTCGACCTAGACCACTAAAGATACATGTCACACACTCATTAATGTCCACAAGAGTTAAGTTATGCTCATTAGCTCACTTAAGCTCACTTAACTGACAAGAGAAGTAGTTCTAACTCACTTAACTGACCCGACATAGTAGTTACTAATAATAGTAATGGCAAAAATCATTAATTAAGGAATAAATCTCTCACTCAAAGAGGAGGTGCGCATTCCCTAATAATAGATGAGTTTTTGCATGGGTGAGTTGGAATAAATCATGAATAAATCAAGAAAATCAAGAAAAATCAAGAAAATCAAGAATCGGGAGTTGAGTCTTGATCTAAAATTAGCAGTTTTCTCTAAAATCTAGGGATGAGGCGCCCTTCTTCTCTATGTGTCCAAATTAGGTGAAATAAAGTGTAAATGAATGTATTAACCAAGATCTAGGAGTCTAATCTAGGTATAAACTAATGTAAGTTAGGATTATGCTCCAACATTGGTGAGGTCAGATCTTTGATATTTAAAAGGTATGTTCTAGATCCATTTCTCGTTTTATGATTGAAGTATAAGAAAATAATATTGTAGTGTCTTGTTTTGTTCTAGTTTCATAGTGAAGCTAGGGGAATTGATTTGTGTCCACACTTAACAATTAGCCCGATAACAAAATTGGCGACTCCACTGGGGATCAAATTGTTTTCCTAGTTTGTCTTTATTTATTTCTTTGATTGTTTGGATTCTGTTTTCTAAGTCACTGGGAGATCAAGCTTGACTCTCTGACTGATTAAACCACACTAGAAAAACCTTCTTACTTTTTAACTTTTCATTTTTACTTTGATTTTGCACCCTGCTTTGAGGGAAAGTTTCGAGGCATAGGATTTCCGCACCCTAACTGTTTAGACCAGTGTGGAAATTCCACAGCCTACCCATACCCGGCCTGCAGCGATCAAGGATTTACGCACTGTTTCAATCTTCCAGCCTACGAAAATTTTGTACAAAATTGTTTTTGGTGGTTTTCCCTTCCCAGATCTGTGATATGGTTCTGGGGTGATTTGTTGGGTCTGATTACAGTGTTCTTGACAAAATTTGAATCTACTTTCAGCCATATTTACCTTATTTTTTTTTTTTAAAGATTTGATCTCTTCCTTTGAGTGTCTTTTTGTTACAAAGCATTGTTTTTCTTTAGAATTGTTTAGTGAAAGAATACTTCTTTTTTTGAATAAATCATGTTAAAAGAGAAAATTAGTTTGGGTTGATTTTGTTTTGAGGAAACTCACTCTTTCTTTTAGTGTCTCTTTGAAACAAAAGTTTTAATTTTCTTGCTTTGCATTGGTTTGGGGGCATCTTTGCATTTGAAGTAGCAAAATTGCATGATTTTTGGGTCTTGAATTCTAAAAAACATTCCCCCTCATGGCCCTGGGGGGGGGCAAGAATTGTGTATTGGTGTACAATCTCTTTTTCTCATTTCTTTAGAATCTTAATATTGATGAGTTTAATGAAAATTTTGGGACATTGTGCATCTGGGAATGATAAGCGTTTTCTCCTTCTCGTAATATATCTTTCATTGAAGTGAAATATTTGCATTATCATTTCTTTGCATTTTTTAGAGTTGGTCAAAACATCATTTAGTCCACGTCATTTTCCTCTTGAGTAACAACAACCTTAAATATAAAGTGCTTATAAAAATTGATTCTACATTTTTATATTTTCTGGTAGAAAACCTACATTATATTAGTTGTAGGGATTTGGAGTAGGTGTGAAAGATAACTTTCCAAAGATGTGAACAAACATAGAATCTTGAATTAGGGAGTGGTGAAATCCACTTTCTACATTTTGTCTTGGGAAGCCCTTCTCACACAAGGGTCAAACCTAAGGTCACATTGAGACTAGAAGATTTACTCACCCTTCTTTGTTGGTCTTGGTGTAGAGATTGTGTGTATTATGGGGGTCACTTGAAGGTATACCCACAATGATGAGTGGAAGCATTTCAAGCTGATTTCGAGCTAGATACCTTGCCCTTGCACGTGGATTAGACTGTCGACTGTTTCCCCAAGCATCACTGTCTTCATTGGTAACCTTAGTGGCCTATCTCTTTAGGGTATTTACATAAGGTGACTGTGGAGGGGCAAGTCTTCACAGTACCTGGAATCGACGTTGGCCAAAATCACCTAGGATCCTTGGAGGGTATACCCACGTTTATGTGTGGGAGCTTGCACTAGGGTGTAAGTCTGTTAAGCAGGTCCTCAACGTAACTTTTCCACCTGCTCTATCTCAACCCCTTCTTACATTGTTCTCACGATGTTTGGTTTCATCATCAACTAGTGTGTTCATTGTGAGAAGGTTTTTTTTTCTTGCTTTCTTACTAGATTTTTAGCATGTGCTGTTTGTTTTCCCCAACA
This sequence comes from Picea glauca, assembly GCA_000966675.3. Classification (NCBI taxonomy): domain Eukaryota; kingdom Viridiplantae; phylum Streptophyta; class Pinopsida; order Pinales; family Pinaceae; genus Picea; species Picea glauca. The sequence continues at coordinate 603,152 of JZKD02S0367243.1, forward strand.
CAATCTAGGTTGGATCTTTATTTAATGGTGTCAGTTCCCAGAATGACCAATGAGGGAACCCCTTTTCCAAGGGAACCTTTTGTTTTTCCTTCTTACATAAACATTAGTCCTCCTCACATCGCTACTTTGAGCCTTCCAGGTCTCACAATTGGATTACCGATTTTGTTGTTTTCCACTCAGGTAGTCCCGAATGCAGTTAGTGCTTCATTTGAAAGCACTTCCCCCCAATAACATCAACCTCATGTTGATCATTCACCTTCTTCACCAGTAAGATCTACTTCACCTTCTTTACTTGCAAGGTCTTCTTCCATTTCATCTTCTTCATCGAGTGAAAGCTCTAAAGCTAGTAACTCGATGGATAAGAAGAAGAAGAAACGAAAGAATAAGAAGAAGGAAAATAAACAAGGGTCCAAACTTCCAACCACTGCCAGACATGTTGGAAAGAAACCAATTACTATTAATCATGTTGGGAGTGTTGATGATGACAAGATCATCCAAAAAAACCATAATCACAAGTACCCTTGCAGGATTTGTAAGGGTAGCCATCTTCTTAAGGATTTCCCTGGTCTATCCAAGGTTATCGAAGCATGGTCTATGCACCCTCACCAACCCATGTCATTAGCCTATGAAAAACATGTTGATGACCTCCTGTCAACTAGTCAAGATACCATTGGGAAGAAGAAAATTAGAGTCAAGTTCCCGTGCATGTTATGAAAATGGAGTCATAAAACTCACCTTTTCCCTCGTATGGACGAAGCCTCGAAATTCTTGGAAGACATGACTATTTTTGTAATGTCCCTTTCCAAATAGGATCTCCAGAAGAGGAGGCTTAATGGTCTAAACCACCCCGTTAGACTATAGCTAGGGCCAAAGAGAGGTAAACGGGGTTACTAGAGGTCACTCTAGTCACAGGTATTATATTTGGAAAGTGACATTGAGCTAACAAGGGTTAAAAGCACTTTTAAGTCATTATGAGCTAAAAATAGAAGTCAACAGTGAATTAGGGTTTCAGCAGTGATTTAGGGTTTCAACATGATTTAGGGTTTTAGAAAGCTATAAAGGAAGGGTCAGTGACCTAATTAATCATTATGTAGATTATGAATTGTCATCGAGGAGAAGAGGTGCATCTCAGGAGAGATAGTTCAGTGTATTCCAGGAGGAAGACACCAGTTGGTTGATTTCGGTGTTGAAAGACACACCCTAGTCATCAGGAAGATCATCCAGGTCTTCCATCATTCTTCATTGATTATGCAGTGCTCCCATATTCTGGGTATTATCTTTTAGTTTCTTATTTGTATTCCAACTAAGATCCTTTTGTCTTTTGATCTAACCGAGTGTTGTTATTTTATTTAGCCGCAGTTGCTTATTTATATTCCGACTAAGATCCTTTGTATGTTAATCTAGTCGAGTATTGTCAGTTATTCAGCCGCATTCGGTTATTTTGTAATCCACAAAGATATCATAATACAAACTTGCAGTCCTTTTTCATGTTTATTATTTGTATGATCATTTATATGTTGTAAACCTTTGATCCTACATAGACATTAGCAGTGTTTCCTAGACTAGACAACTCAGGAACATTACAATGGTATCAGATCTTTAGTTCTGCCAGCCTGTGACTAAAGACAATGAGTGCAACAGAAGAATCGGAGGGCTATGAACACGTAGGTGACGAATATGTCACTTATAATAGGCACCAGGAAAGAAGGCATAGGCCTGATTTCCCCCCTTTTGCTCCTAGCTTAGAGGAAGAGGAAGAGGCACACAAAGAAGCAGAGAGAAGGGCAGAGCGTGAGGCTGAGCACGAGGCAGAGAGGATGCTAGGAGACAAATATGAGAGACCAGAGGGTAGTGGAAAGGCCCCCGTAAATCTAGAGGCACCTTTCATGCAGGTTATCAATGGTATGTTAGCTAGTCAATGGACCATTTCTCATTCCTTAGCACAGGTGGTTGATAGATTGGCTAGAGTGGGCACCCCAAATACACAAGTCCTGCATGCAGCATAGGCAAACTCAAGAGCAGGCAATAGACCCCAGTCACCCTCTCGCACATACACCTCTACGAGTAGGATTCCCAGACCCTTGTTTGCCAGTTTCCAGAGGGAATCCTCCATAGAAGCACCGCCACCAATAGCACATAGGCCACCCACTCATGTCGACAACATTGCGGAGTATAGGAGGGAGTACGTAGCATTGGGTCATGACTTCCATTAGGACATGACCTTAGTCGAGTACTGTGGACTCAGACTTAGTAACCACCCCAGAGAGTCGCAGAGGGGAGGACCACAACAACAGCAGGGGCATAACCTCGATTTCATCTGAAAAGTTGGGAAACTCACCATCCCTTCTTTTGACGGATCGTCCAAATACACCGCCAGAGCTTGGGTGCAGAAGCTAGACACATATTACAAGCTCAACCAGATGACCGAGACAGAGGCCTTCAGTTTCACAACCTTACACTTGGAGGGTGAGGCACACGTGTGGTGGTATCATGGATTGGTGACATTGGTTCATAGTTTCATTACCTCCTATAGGGAGTTTACAGATAGGCTCATGGATAGGTTTGATAGGAAGGATCCTAAGATACACTTCAGGGATCTGGCCTAGTTGAGACAAACTAGCACAACAGAAGCATTCATCACAAAGTTTCAGCGGGTAGCCGTGGAAGTGACCGATATAATAGAACCCAAGCTGCTCATGTTATTCACAGAAGGACTCACAGAGCCTTTGAGAGGATGGGTGAAGGCATATAGGCCTCCCACTTTGTAGGATTCCATCCTTCACACTCGAGATCTAACAAACTCAGTGCCAAAGACTAAAACTTTCTCCAAACCATTTTTTCCCCAGAGGGATCAAGACTGGAAGCCATTCCAAAGAGAATGGAAGGGAAAGGAGAAGTTGGATGATGAGACTAGGCGAGAGCTTATGAGGAAGAAGCTTTTCTTCAGCTACAAAGATCCTTGGGTCCCAGGCCACAGGTGCATGGGCAAGGGAGAGATTCATTATATTGAGGTAGTAGCAGACAACGTGGACAGTGAGGAGGAGGAGAAGGATAGTGGATCCACTAGTTCATAGGAGGAGTCAGCACCAGTAGAGGAGCAACTTTCCCATAGACCACCGACACCGGCAGGAGCCCATCCTCCAGTAGTCCCACAACCACCAGAGCAGGCTAACAGGTGGAAACCAGCAAAGGGAGGAGTCATAGTGACCCTTTCTAGTGTTCCCAGGTATGATACCCTCCATATCACAGGGATTATTTAAGGGCAACGGGCAATCGCCCTGATAGATGGTGAGGCCACCCACAACTTCATCAATGCTTCACTAGTATCGAGATGGGAACTTTAGACAAAGGATTTTGAGGGGTTTGATGTTGTGGTAGAAGATGGCCACACAGTGGAGTGTCCAGATAGAATTCCAAACTTAGAGATGAATTTAGGAAACTACACAGTGAGAGACACATTTTATGTGGTTGACCCATCGGACACAGATTTGGTGTTAGGAGTTCAGTGGATGATTACCTTGGGAAAAATCACTACCAACTACCAAACCTTGGAAATGGGATTCAGAGATCAGGATGGGAAGAAGGTTGTTCTAAGAGGTATGTCGACAGGACCACCTAGGACAGTTTCAGCTAAGAAGATGGAGAGGATATTCAGACATGGGGAGGTAGAATATGCCGCACAATGCTTGATCACTACTCAGAAGGATTCAAAAGATCGACAACAATACCACACAGAGATCAAGAATTTATTGGGATGACATTAGCAAGTATTTGAGGCAATCCCACCAGGGAGACCACCTGACAGGGGGTATGAGCACACCATTGAGTTAGAGGAGGGGGCCAAACCTATGATCACCCCCCCCCTATCGTCATCCTAGAAGGTTCAAGGATGAGATAGAGAAGGAAATCAAGGAATTGTTGGTGATGGGACACATCAGACTGAGAAACAACCCATTTTCTTCTTCAGTTGTCTTAGTTCTGAAGAAGGATGGCACCATGAGGATGTGCATCGATTACCGAGCCTTGAACAAGAAAACCATAAAAAACCGGTACCCTATCCCCGCATTAATGAGTTGATGGATGAACTGCATGGGGAAATTTTCTTCTCAAAAATTGATCTACACTCTGGATATCACCAGATCAGCATCCGATAGAAGGACATAGAAAATATGTCATTTCGATGTCATTTTGGACACTTCGAGTTCCTGGTTATGCCATTTGGGCTAACCAATGTACCCGCTACATTATGGTCTTGCATGAACCATATATTCAGGGATCAGTTAAGGAAATCAGTATTGGTTTTCTTCGATGACATCTTGATCTATAGCCGGTCATGGAAAGAGCATATGAGGCACCTAGATGAGGTATTGAGCATCATGGAGGCACAGTCATTATATGCCAAAGAGTCCAAGTGCGGGTTTGGTATGGCAGAGTTGCTTTACTTAGGTCACATCATCAATGCACAGGGGGTACAGGTGCACCAAGAGAATATCAGGGCCATTTTGGATTGGCCGACACCCAATAACGTGACAGAATTGAGGAGCTTCTTTAGTTTGTGCAGCTATTACAGACGGTTTGTACGGGGTTTTTCTCAGCTTGGAGCATTGCTGATAGATCTTACCAAGCATGGGGCCTTCATATGGACTGAGAAATCACAGGAAGCCTTTGATCGCATGAAGGAAGTCATGGGAACTTGTCTAGTGTTGGTATTACCAGACTTCACCCTGCCATTTGTACTAAAGTGTGACGCATTCGACGAAGGGATCGGTGCAGTTTTGATGCAGGGAGGTGTTATCCATGATTTTGGTTGTCATAATGATGTAATGATGATGGAAAAATCAATCTCTTCACTAGAACACTTTCTTGAGAAAAGTTACCTTTGTCTGCTTCCAAAAATCATACTTTCAAGGGAGGTTCGCAGGCTACTTATATATTTACTTGTGAGAATGCCTGATTCTCGCAGGCTGCATTAAACTGGGGTGCGAGGGGTTCACACTATACCTAACTATCAGGGTGCGAACATCTTGTAAAGGAAGAAAAAGATGAAGTTCTCGAGCCTTCTAGAAGGGAATATTCTAGAAGGATGAGTTGGCATTCGAATGGTTATATAAGTACTGGCTTTCCTGATATCTTGGGATCATTTCCTATCCAAGTAAATAATCCATTCACTCTTATAAATTGAGAGGAATGCTCATGGAAAGGGTTAAGCAACAAGCTAGTAAGAGATTTATTGGATAATTAGTGCAATATTGTATGAAGGATTGATGCTACAGCAGCTAGAGACACCAGCAAGGTTATCAAAAGTGGTTGATCTTCTTCATGCATGAGCAAGTGTGTGTGTCAGAGCTAGGATCCATCGAAAGGAGATCTACAACATCAAGGCTCAGGTTGTAAGTCTTTCTTTATATCAATTCAATACAGTAATATGTCTCTTTCCCATAAAGCCAATGTCACTTTATTACATAACTCCTTGATCATATGTATAGATTAGCTGTTGAATATATTGAATTGTCTTCACTTCGATTGGTTTGTACTATTGTGGTCTTAACAGTGCAAGAGCATTGGAGAGAAATTGGTACAACAGAGACCCAAGGAATCATTCATAAGGTATGTACATGATCCTTGCCTCCTAGTTCATTCAATAGTATAAATCTAGGGAAAGAGTATTTTTTTGTCCTGCTTTGTTCTAGATCCAGGTGGATCTAGGGAGATCGGTTTGTGTCTGCACTTATGGATTAATCCTGAAACAAGAGGACACCCCATTGTATTCGAGAGCCGGAATCTTAGTCAACTTGAGAGGTTGTACTCCATTTATGACAAGGAAATGTTGGCAATCATGCATGCCTTAACCAAGTTTAGACAATATTTGGTGGGCAACAAATTCGTTGTCAAGACCGATCACAATAGTTTGAAGTATTTCCTTGAGATGAAGGTACATGCATTCAACTTTTACATAGAGTATTTCAAGGGGAAGAAGAACATTGTGGCCGATGCACTATCGAGGAGACCAGTGGCATGTTCTTTGATGGAGATTTCAGTAGATTGGAAATCCCACTTGTTAGTGGAATATTCCAAGAACAAGTTCGCTTATGAGGTGATGGATGGGAAGATATAGGATGACCGGTATAAGGTCATTGACGATGTCATATTTTACAAGGATAGAGTCTACTTGGTGCCAGATTTAGGGCTTAAGAAGAAAATCCTCACCGCAGTTCATGATTCACCTCTAGCAGGCCATCAGGGGTTTTTCAAAACCTACAGACAGATCAGAGAGAGGTTCTCATGGAAGGGTATCAAACAAGATGTTATGAGACACGTTAGTGAGTGTGTGACTTTCTAGAATAACAAGTCAGAGCATGCTCTTCCAGCAAGGCTACATTAGCAACTCCCCATTCCAGAGAAGAAATGGGAGAGTATAACTATGGACTTCATCACCAGTCTACCCAAGGTCCAGGGTAAGGACTGTATCTATGTAGTGGTCGACATATTGACCAATTTTGCTCACTTCTATTCCATACTGACATAGTACAGTGCAGTTTAGGTAGCCGATCTTTTCTTCAGGGAGGTCTTCAGACTTCATGGGTTGTCGAAGAACATCGTTAGTGACAGGAACAGTCGGTTCATAGGGACATTTTGGAGAGAGTTGTTTCGGTTGGTGGGGGCAGAGTTGACACCTAGCACCAGCTATCACCCTCAGACAGATGGGTAGATTGAGATTGTCAACAATTAGGATGAAGGGTATTTGAGGAACTATGTAGGAGGACAACAGAGAACGTGGGTAAAGTGGTTACATTTAGGGGAACATTTCTACAACACCATCGTCCACATGTCCATTGGTATGACACCCTTCCAAGCATTGTATGGATATGATGATACCACTTTGGTAGAATTTATATTCGGGGAGAGAAGAGCTTCCAAGGCCAAGGATTGGATCATAGAGAGTTAGGATATTCACAAATTGTTGAAAGAGAACCTGTAGATCACGCAAAATCGACAGAAGATTAGTGCGGATAGGCACAGGATAGAGCGCAACTTTGAGGTTGGAGATTTGGTTTTCTTGAGACTCCAACCCTATAGACAATCATCTCTAAAGAAGAGTGGAGCCAAGAAGCTCAAGCCCAAATTTTATGGTCCTTACAGGATCATGCACTGAGTAGGCGAGGTTTCTTATGAGCTAGAGCTTCCAGAGGGGAGAAAGATTCATAACGTGTTCCACGTGTCTTGCCTCAAAAAGGAAGTGGGACAATTCATTAACACATTAGAGGAGATTCCCCCGTTGGATGAGGAGGGACAGTTGGAATTACTTCCAGAGGAGGTTTTGAAGTTCTGGGAGCGGAAACTAAGGAACAGGGTCATCAGAGAGTGTTTGATCAAATGGAGAGGGATTCCAGTAGAGGATTCTACTTGGGAGAGTGAGCAGGTGTTGCAACACCCTGGACTGGTATTGCTTGAGGACAAGCAATTTCGGGAAGGGAGGACTGTAATGTCCCTTTCCAAATAGGAGCTCCAGAAGAGGAGGCTTAATGGTCTAAACCACCCCGTTAGACTATAGCTAGGGCCAAAGAGGGGTAAACAAGGTTACTAGAGGTCACTCCAGTCATAGGTTTTATATTCAAAAAGTGACATTGAGCTAACAAGGGTTAAAAGTGCTTTTAAGTCATTATGAGCTAAAAATAGAAGTCAACAGTGAATTAGGGTTTCAATAATGATTTAGGGTTTCATCATGATTTAGGGTTTTGGAAATCTATAAAGGAAGGGTCAGCGACCTAATTCATCATTATGCAGATTATCAATTGTCATTGAGGAGAAGAGGCACATCTCAGGAGAGATAGTTTAGTGTATTCCAGGAGGAAGACACCAGTTGGTTGATTTCGGTGTTGAAAGACACACCCTAGTCACCGGGAAGATCATCCAGGTATTCCATCATTCTTCATTGATTCCAGAGTGCTCCCATATTCTGGGTATTATATTTTAGTTGCTTATTTGTATTCCGGCTAAGATCCTTTTGTCTTTTGATCTAACCGAGTGTTGTCATTTTATTCAGCCGTAGTTTCTTATTTATATTCTGACTAAGATCCTTTGTATGTTGATATAGTCGAGTATTGTCAGTTATTCATTTGCATTCGGCCATTTTGTAATCCACAGAGATATCATAATACAAACTTGCAGTCCTTTGTCGCGTTTATTATTTGTATGATCAGTTATATGTTGTAAACCTTTGATCCTACACACACATTAGCAGTGTTTCCCAGACTAGCCAACTCAGGAACATTATAGTTTCACAGCCTCAACTTCCAACTGCTTATCACAAGCTTACTCTCGACCCACCTGTAGTTGATGGAATGATCGATCCATCCACTTCATCAGTCAGTCTGGTTGATCAAGTGGTCAATATGGTCACATCCTTAGTTGAACTAGTTTACCAAGTGGTTGATACGATCCCATCTTCAGTCGATCCCACTCTTCCATTAGAGAGTGAAACCCAAGTGGTTGATCCATTTCCACCCATAAACCCCATTCTCCCTTTGGAGAATGCAACCCAAGTGGCCGATCTGATCTCATCATCAGTAGATCCTACTCTCCCGTTAGAGAGTAAACCCAATACTGCCCATGTTTTTCTCGTTGATACAGAATCTACCATGTCGGGGGGTATTCCTCCTTCTCCTGTGGAACCTCCTCCCAATAATGAGGCCATCCTTTTTAATTGGGGTGTGCTAAATGGACATCATCTTCCCTCTCACATTCCTTTCCTGATTACAATATAGGTTTGTGGTCAAGACATTCCTCAGACTTTGATAGATGAAGGTGAGTCTGTTAGTATTTTGTCCTCTATTGCTTGGCAAGCTTTGGGTTGTCCTCAACTTACATCGATTATACAGAATCGGTTAGCTTTTAACAGAAGAACCAGTCAACCTTTAGGGACCCTTCCTCAATTTCCTGTAACTTTGGGTCGAAAAACTGTCTTTATTGACGTTATGGTAGTCCAAGACCCCTTGGATTTATGTTTACTCCTTGGGCGGGATTATGTCTATGCCATGAAATCTATTATGTCCACTCTTTTTTCGTGTGATATCTTTCCCTCGCGATGGAAGAATTGTGACTATTGATAAACTTTCATTCATCGGTCCTGACTGGATTACCGCCCTAAATGGTTCTTATATGCAAATGGTATCACTCCCACCACATGTTCATTATGTGGCGTTGTCTCCCATGCCTTCAAATCTTGATGAAGATGAGCCTCTCACCATAAGCTCAATATCTTATGACTTAGATTCGGTAGTTTACATGGTGATCTCTTCGGTAGAGCTATTGGATCCTTCCCTCCTTACCCCTGTCGTGACCCTTGACATGTGTTCCTTCTAGAGTGTGTTTCTTCCATCAAGTGAAGACCTCTTGGAATCCATGTCTGAGTTTTGTCCCTTGACATGGTTTCCTTTTAGAGCATTGTCCTCTTGGAAGCCATGATCAAGAAGAGGACCTTGAGAATGGTTTTCTGATTTCAAGCTCATTAAAAAATGAAACCATCCTTGAGCATGGTTTTCTAAATTCAAGATCATTAAAAAATGAAACCAACCTTGACCATGGTTTTATGATTTCAAGCTCATTAAAATATGAAACTAGCCCTGAGCATGGTTTTCTGATTTCAAGCTCGTTAAAAAATGAAACCAGTTTCGAGGCTAGTTTTTACGTCTCTATGGAAACCTCGTTAAAAAATGAAACATAGGTTATGAGAATAGTTCCCATTTATGTGTCAAGATTGTTAAAAAATGAAACAAAGGTCTAGGGATTGAACCTAGATTCTCGAGCATAGTTCCTATTCCTGTGTCAATCTCGTTAAAAAATGAAATAATTTTTTCCCCCTCTCTATTTGAGTCAAGTCCTTCATCTAGTATTTGAAGCTTCATTTCATTCACCTTTGCAGTTGGGAAAAACAAATCTTGGGGGGAAATTCTTACAACCTCTGGACTCCATGCTAAAGTTAAGCCCCTAGTTTCTTAAGCTGGGGGATAAGTACCAACCATGTGTTGGGAAGTCGCAAGCATAGTTTTCTATGGTTCAAGACTATCTAAAAATGAATCCACCTACCTCAAGCATATTTTCCTCTTGTTCGAGCCTGTGTAAAAAATGAAACCAGGTCCAAGCATAGTTTTGGCTAGTTTTAAGCTTGTGTAAAAATAAAATCTATCCCAAGCATAGTTTTGTTTTGTTTTAAAGATTGCGTAAAAATGAAAACAATCCCAAGCTTAGTCTTTGTTCTTTCTCATGCTTGTAAATACATGAGAATAAGTTACCAAGCTTAGTCTTTGTTCTTTCTCGTGCTTGTAAATAAATGAGAATAAGTTACCGAGCTTAGTCTTTGTTCTTTATCATGATCGTAAATCAATGAGAATGTAACTGAGTAAACTTTTATCACTTTTTTGGACTCGTAAAGGTTATACGAAAAAGGAACCCCCTGGAGTTCCCTTTAATCTCTTTTCAGAATCTCTAAACATGAAAACATTGTCGAGTGATCTTGTTCTTTTCACACTCGTAAAAGTATTTGAAGAAAAATTTTGATGGGTGGAAGGCTATCACTTTTTCAGTCTCATCAAAACAATTTACGAAAAAGGAACTAAGAGAGTTCTCTTTAAGTGTTTTTCAGACTCTCTAAACATGAAAACCACCTGATTTTTCTCTCTTTGGACTCGTTAAACAAACATCGAAAGACCCATATGGGACCGAACCACTCCTTCTTATGGTTCGTCAAACATAGTCTGAGGGATTCGTTCGAAGGATGAGCTTACATTTACAAGCATATGTTATTCTCCTTAAGCTTGTGTAAAAATAAAGAGGTACTCACCAGAAATGGTGGGGGAAAAATTGGGAAAGAAATATGTCTAAACCTGTATTCTATGGAAGAGTCACTTTTTAACATGACACCCTTTCACTCACCTTGTGTCTAGGTTGGAATCTCTGCTTGTCTCCCGATCATAATCCTTTATAAGATTACAAATTGGTATGTGATCCCTGTTTTTGAGTCAGTGTTTCCAAGACAATTGCCATGTCATCAATATGTTTAAAGAGAAGTTCAACCCATAAATCCTTCCATTGCGTCAGCCATTTCTGCAGTCCTTGAACCTTCTATTGCGTCTGCCATCCCTGAGTCAGTCCTGAATCATTTGTTACTCTGGTCTACTTCAAATCTTGTTATCTGTTTCGTGTCATTGATGGGGGATACATTAAGGCCCTCTTGTGACGAGTCTTTTCCTATCGACTTCAACTCATTATCCAGGAATTAGACTTAGAAACTAATTAGTACCTTGGAACTTGCATGCCTCAATGGTAGGTTTCCTCACTTTTGACAGTGGGTTTTCATTATTGACCCATGATCGGAAGATTTTTCTGAGTGTTCGACCTCAGCTCATTAATCCACATTCGTTGGATTGTACTAGAGTACCTTGGGATTCATTGACAATAATGGTGATTTCCCTCGCACTTGTTAACGATATTCACTAATGATCGGTAATCAAGTGGTTTCCACCATGTTCGACTTCAACACATGTATTCACATGGTTAGATTCGTACTATAGAGTGGTGGAGATGAAGATCCTGGATATTTTCTGACAGATTCAGGTTGCGTTGGAGTATATTCAGTTTGTATTGTTTCATAGATCCCCATTTTATGTATCGTGGCTATGTTCAAATTCGAGTCTTTAACACATAGATCCACAATGTATTTTTGGTGGCTATGTTCAGATTTGAGTCATAATGGCATGGATCCATAGTGTATGTTTGGTGGCCATGACCTATATTACTTGACATGGATATTTGCATGTTGACATTTAATCTTTGAGTCATATGTATTTTGGGTATGGGAATTCCTACCTCAGTGATGATATATTATTGTATTGTATTTCCTTGTTTGTTGGTAGGTTTCCGACCGACGTGTTCCTTGTTCCCTACACACACTCGACAAAGTATTTCAGCTATCACTTAGTTCTAACTTCATACTTTGGTGGGCTCTCTGTTACACATTATTTTCATCATCCCTATGATTGTTAATGATGTAAACCTATCTGTTTCCTTCAGAGGGGCCAGTGGCCTAAATTCCTGAAGAAAGAAGGGAGAAGAACTTTTACTGAGAGAAGAAGTTGTATTTTCTTTGTAAAAAACCCTATTAAAGAGAATTTATGTAGGTTGCTCTATACACAGGGTGTGGAAATGCCTGATTTTTGCAGGCTGCATCATATCTAGGTTGCGAAGTTTTCATAGGTTTCTCTATAACTAGGGTGCGGTGACCTTCGTATGTGGGAAAAATGAGCATTTTCTCGATGCTTCTAGAAGGAGAAGATTCTATAGTGAGGTGGCTTCCGAACGGTTTGGATATTACTCACTTTCATGATTTAGTGGGATCATCCTAACCTCCTCACCTTATCCTCTTTAGCTTATAAAAGGAGAGGAGCTCTCACGGAGAAAGTTAGCTTGGCTTGGGATTAAGCTTTTGAGATTGGCTTGTTATTGATTTTTGTAGCTTGGAGTTTTTGGAGCTTGCATATTGGCTTTGAGCTTTGCTTTGTCAAGATAGATTGTGAGTAGCTATCAGATCCATGGTCTCAGAATCCTTGGAGCAAGAAGTGTGTAGGAAGCAAGGAACCATTGGAAGAAACTTGACAACATCAAGGCATCTGGTTGTATCTTTCTTCCACATTCTTTAATACATATATACTTTTAGTTCCTATATGAATGTTATTTGTCCATATTGTATGATTCCTTGATCATGTACATATTTTCATATCAAATAGGCTCTATTATTCTTGTCTTCGTTAGCTTGTGTTTATTTGCAGATATTTCTCCATAAGCCTCACGATGGAGCTTGGATTGCATTGGTGAGTTTGGATCTTCGATATTTAAAAGGTATGTTCTAGATCCATTTCTCATTTGATGATTGAAATCTAAGGAAAGAGTAGTGTACTGTCTTGTTTTGTTCTAGTTTCGTAGTGTAGCTAGGGGGATTAATTTGTGTCTACACTTAACAATTAGCTTGATAACATTCACCCCAAATGGGATACATCCACAATGACTGACTTCTTATATTATGCATTCATATTTAGTTCATACAATAGGTGTTCACTACGCTCATACAATAATATTTAGTTAAAACCAAAACATACCCAAGTTGTTCTATGTTGCAGTGCACACATACCTCTCGAATGATATTCAACCCAAATCATACTCAGAAACTCCAAAAAAAAACCAACAATACAAAACTTATGAGTTATTCCCCAACTCTCCACTCACTAAGCCTCTTCTACCAAAAAATCCATTACATAATTATACAATGATATTAGGGCTTAACCTGTTACAATGTGGAAAAAATGTCCAAAAACTCCTAACTAACTTCCACCTTCTGCACATTGGCTTCTGAAAATGCACTAATTGTATTCCATGCATGCTGGTCATTTGTTGACTTGTCACATGATTTTCTCCTGTGTGATTCCCAAAATTTACCCAAAATATCCTGCTCCAACAGATGTGCATAACACATGAGCAACACCCCCAACCAACAAGTATCACATATGTGCATATAGGTCCCCAATATTGTTACCAGGTTTGCACTACTGGCGATATAAATGGGTCATGGGTCACATCGATCATTTTGATAGGTATTCTCACATGTAATTGGTACTACCACTATAGCCAATTCATTGACAAAAGAATGATTGATATGATTCATCATTCATTACAACTTTCACTACCACCACATAGTGGGAATTTCAATGCTCCTAGCCTCCTCTCCAATTGTCATCCCACTTTCATCATACATGTAGACAAGATCGCAGGAAAAAATTCTTTCATTCCCATCATATGAAAGCATGATTAACCCTGTACCAGAAGTACTATATCTCAACTTTGACGATAACTTCACGCGAGTCTCAAATGCATTTCTTGGCGGATACATTTATCGACAGGGCATATCATCATGATAGAAAATTGACATTGGGATCTCTCTGGATGCACCCTTCCACTATCATATTATGAGTAATCATTGGCCCATCACCTCTTCCCTTTCCTCTTACTCACCCCCCCTCTCCCGCATGTCTCCATGATATAAATACACACTCTCCCCTAACAAATCCTAAGAAAAAATTATCCACCTCCAGCTCTTAGTCTCTATTTTCCTTCACCCCCAGTTCGACTTACCCATCCTTCACTTATTTCATGTCCCAATTTCGTCACCATTCTGGGATGTGTGCTTCCATGCCTCATCAATACCCTCCCATTCCCACACTCTGGTTCTTCTAAATCTTAATAATGAATCAACAACTACTAGGTCGAACCTCCATTCTACTAACTTACCTTCTCTCTCACTACTGTTGATCACTATAATTTCTTATTAATTAAAATAATCAAGTGTCACATAAATTGTCAACCTATGGAAGTCTATTTATTTCAAAGGCAATCACACACTGTATATGCTCAATCTCAAAAGCAATCCAAAGTTGTAGTAAAAGTTACACTAATCACACCTTGCTTTGAACAGATTGAAGTTCTACTCTGAATTACAGTAAAAGAAATCTATCTATTGCAGAGTTTTAAGATTCAAAAGGAAATAATAATTAGAAGAATCCTGGATTACATTAAGAAACAACAACCTAGGAAAAAGGAACCTTTCAGCACACTGCAAAGAAGACTAACTATTCTGTAACAGAGAACATGACCCTATTCCACAAAATAAGAATATTCAACACCTGTCTCTGACTATCACACTTTCATAAACTCATTCTGCAAACATAATTACCAATCAAAATGATTAACAATTACCTAGGAATGAATTGTATGAAGATGATGTAACAATCAGAGGGAACAAAGTTTTAGCAAAATAGAGTTTTAACAAGGTATAGATAAAAACAATAATAACACACTATAGAAACTAATGGATGAATCTTGTGAAGAAGGTGGACCCTTTCCTTCTTACAAGATTCCCCAGAAATAAAAGGAATTAAGGAATGCTTAGAATGATCTTTTATTCATCTGTCAAATGTGACAAGTTACAATATCCAAAGTGAACACACTCCTTCTCTGTAATTTGCTTCTAGCTAAGCCTTTCGTAATCCCCCTCTAATGTTTATTTCTCCCCTATTTAAAGAGGAGAATCCTCTCAATACAATTAAGCATAAAATTACATGTGTACATACAAATCCTATTCTTAGACTGATCTAATCTTCTATGATAGAATAGGATATTCTGATCTTCCATAGAAAAATGTTGTTACAGTGGTTGTAATGGTGTTGGCTTGAGGTACATATGTTGCAGCCGATGTAATAGCTCCTTTAATTATCTTTTCTTGTTACGACTATATATTGTTTCAGCATCGCAAATCACAGACTGTTTCAACAACGGGATTTGTGTACTGTTTGACTGTTTCAGCAACGTGGTCTTCAAGCAGTAATGATGGTTAATGGTGTTGGCTTGAGGTTTAGCTGTTGTGACCAGTGTAACAACTCCTTTAATCTTTTCTTGTTACTGCTATGGAATACTATTTCAGCATCGCAAATCACAGACTGTTTCAGCAACGACATTTGCGTACTGTTTGACTGTTTCAGCAACGTGGTCTTTAAGCAACAACGATATATTGATTGCAGTCTTGAAACTGTTTTAGCAACTATATATTTTTGATTAGTGACTAAGTATGAGAGTAATGTAAAATTACATGTAAAACAAATTAAACATATAACAAAGAGAAGAAACGTTATATACCTTTGGAAGAATAGATTAAGGTGATAATGTAGGCTTAAATATGAGTGGGAAAAGGATGTAATGATAGCAAAAAGTGTGAGAAAAAAGGTACATTATAGGGTCCTGACATCCCCCCCAACTAAAAATTTTGCATGTCCTCAGGGAACTTCAATCTGAATCAGAACTTGGATACCGACTCTGAGCGTACAAATTACTTAAGCAGTAGATGTAGAAGGTACTGTCTATTGGGGCTCTGAATCCTTGAACACATTGTAGCCTTTGCCATGCTGCTGCTTCAACATTCTTGGGTAACTTATGATGAACTTGATACTTCTCTGCTGGCATCCACAGAATGGGAAAATGGAACTGATAACCTATCCAATTTTCAGCACATTGTTGGACACATTTGATGTAACTAGGTACCCGGGAGATTGTTGTCTCAAGATTGGTAGGACTAAAGGGATTGTGCTCCTGCCTTTTCTCAGAAKATTGTTGCCAAAACATGTTATTTTCTTTTAGGGCAACAGTCTTTGTGGATTTAATAAACTGTTGGCAATCTTGAAGTACTGTTGCCTATAGTTTCCTTATGTATTGAGTCATCCCTGGTTTCTTAAAAAAATGGTAATATTCTACAACAAAGGTGGAAAAGTTTTGTGGTTCTAGCCATATCTAGAGGAGACGGTTATCTTCATTATGCTTGGTAGCTAGAAAATCATTCCGCCATGTAATCTGGTTGGTAAGGAAGGAGATGAGTGCCCGAATCTAGATCTCACCAACAAGAGGGTTAAGATTAAGCTGTCTATTCTAAGGGATGGCCTCATTATGAAGATATACCTCACATAATAGATGCCGATCAATAGTAGAGGCTTCTGCAAAAGTTTGAACAAAATCTTCTGGTTTGAACACTGCATAGGATCTTCCTTCTTTGATTGATTTAATCTGAAAGAATGTAAGTCGTTCTATAAGGAAAATAGAGTAATTTGAGGATGGTTTCCTAGTAGCCAACATTTTTTGTGCCAAATCGAATATCAGGAGAAATTTGCCTTTTAACTCTTCATTCTACTTCTTATGGGGATGAAATTCTTTGTGTGTTTGCTCCAAATCTTCCCAGTTTGAATAGATGTGGTTCAGCCAAAGTAGTTTGTGTTCCTGCAAACTGTTGTCCTGTGTAATAGTAGACTCCTTTTTCCATTTGTCCATTATTACTTGCTCATTCCATGGTTGAGTTTGTGTTTCAGCATCGCAAGTGGTAGGCTGAGGTAGGTTCTAAGTGGCTTGTTCCACAAGAGTAGGGGTACTGATATTGCTAGGAGGGGCAGATTCATCAATAGGCAGATTTTGTGTTTCAACGTCGTAATTGGTAGGCTGTGGTAGAGTCTGAGTGGCTTGTTCCACAAAAGTAGGAGTACTGATATTGCTAGGAGGGGCAGATTCATTAATAGGCAGAGTTTGAAAAAATTTACTAATGAAAACAAGAGCTTTGGATTTAACAGTTGTTGTAGGCCAGGGTTCCTATATATTAGCTTTGCTTTTTGGAATTTTTGAAGGTCCTACTCGTTCTTGTGTAACAGTAGGGAATTCCTCTTTTTTAACTGCAAAATTATTAGGTCTAGGGGAAGCTCTAGGTATTGGGATTTGAACCACTTTGTAGCGTACTTTATCATAAATATCCCCACATTGGTTGCACATATACTCTCTATACTGATCATCTTTTTTGTTTTTCTCTACCATGGCCGCTACGCGAGCTAAGGTATACAAATTAAGTTCCCTGTCATAGGCTTCCTTTGCCATTACCAGCTCTTGCTTGTAAGCTTCTAGTTCAGATCTTAGAAACTCATTCTCTTGTAAGAGAGAAGCCATTGTTGGTTATGGTTGTTGATCTATCATCGGTGTATCAAGAGGGGTGACAGGTTTTTGTGTAATGGTCACAACCTCAGTAGCTGGTTCTTGTGGAGCGGCTACAAAATCAACAGCTGATTCTTGTATTTCAGCTACTTGATGTAAAGAAAATAGTGTTTCAGCACCCTGGGCATATGATTCTTGAACTTCAGGAATAAAGTCAGCAACTGGTTCTTGTGTTTCAGTTGTAGCTGGTTCTTGTGTGACAGCTATAGTTGGTTCTTGTGTTTCAGCTACTGAATGAGTAGTTGGTTCTTGTGTGACAACTACTGTTGCAACACCCTAGGCATTTGATTCTTGTATTTTAGGAATGAAGTCAGCAACTGGTTCTTGTGTTTCAGCTATAACTGGTTCTTGTGTAACATCTATAGTTGGTTCTTGTGTTTCAGCTATTGAATGAGTAGTTGGTTCTTGTGTGAAAGCTACTGAATGAGTAGTTGGTTCTTGTGTGACAACTACTTGATGTAAAGAAAATGGTGTCGCAACATCTTGGGCTTCTGGTTCTTGTGTTTCAGTGCCTGTGGGTTGAACAGGTAAAAATTTCAGGGTTTGGGAGGGTAGAGGTGTATGGGGTTTTAGCAAAATGGGTTGGGGGTTTAGGGCAGTCGCAGTAGTTGTTGCTTTAGTTGAAGCCCTCGTTCATTTTTTAGGTAAAAAGGCATGAAAATTAGTAGTTTGCCTCTTTATTTTGCGAGTGGGTTTTTCCTTAGTGATGAGGCAGGGAGGGTTATCAATTTTATCTACTTCAGAATCATCGCTAAGGATATGAATAGTAGGAGTAGATGATTCTAGTAAATTGTGGGGTGAACTTGGTATGGTTGAAGGAATTGGATCAATTGGATCTATAGGTGGATTAATAGGTATTTCCGGAGGGTCAAGAAGGTTTTGTGGTTTCTCTTCATGAGTATTTTTAGGATGTTTAGTAGCTTCCTGAGGGTTTATGGGTGGATTTCTGTTGTGGGGAAATTATACCCTACGGACTAACAAGCTAGGGCTTAAACTTGCATGCAGATCATGACCCTTAAGAAATTACTTTTAACCTTCTACCCCAAACCTAAAACCTTTTTT
>JZKD02S0367243.1:684856-698967 GCA_000966675.3 Picea glauca
TTGTTGATTACAATTCATGAAATTGTTACAAAACCAGGAAACAGACTCGCATGTGTTTACATTACTGTTTTGGATTTTTAAATTGTTTTTCTTGTTCTCATCTCTGGAAAATTTGAAGTAACAAATTGATTAAAATACTTATTATAAATAAAATAAGTTTTATCATCCATGACTGTCCCTAGTAGCAGACAACCCATTGTTGAACCAGGACTTCAGGATCAAACCAGTATTTCCTTGAATTTATTTAATACCATTTTACAGACAACAACTAACCGGGTTGAGTTAGAACATTCATGGGCTGCTATTGAGCGAGACATTAGCATCCAAGAACAACAGGAAGCAAGATAGAGACAGTTGAGAAACTAATTCTATTTTAATCTTCCTTTGATTTCTTATTCTCAAATCACTCTTTTAAATCATTTACGGATGCCTTGACGGTATTCTTTATAGCCTTAAAGCATACACTCAGGAACAACACTCCCAATACATAAATAGATAAGGACGAAGTTTACTCTCCTTCTCCCAATATATAAATAGATAAGGATGAAGGTTACTCTCCTTCT
Source organism: Picea glauca (assembly GCA_000966675.3). Lineage (NCBI taxonomy): Eukaryota > Viridiplantae > Streptophyta > Pinopsida > Pinales > Pinaceae > Picea > Picea glauca. Next base: position 685,420 of record JZKD02S0367243.1, read on the forward strand.
CCCAGCTCAGTCTCTATTCTCTATGATAATAACTCACTTTTCTCTTTCAATCCTTCCTCGGACCCGAGATCTTCGACTCTCATCTCTGCACTCTTTGCAGGTCCCCTCTACCCACCACGCTTCATTTCTTTCCTTCCTCATCAAGATTGCATGTGGCTCAAATCCCCAGTCCATGGTTAGGTATGGAAGACTTACAGATGGGTGGTCTACCCCATCCCCTCATTAACTCTTTAGGAGGTCTTCCCACCTACCACCCTAACTGTAATTCATTCCTGGTCAAAGGGTTGTTCTAATATTGAGTAATTAAATCCAGCATGGTATTGGTTCGGTGGAGGTTAATGCAACCATTACGGGTCCTCTCTAGCACCTGTTCATTAGAAATTTTGGTCTCTCTTAGCACATCCCCTTCCCAGAAGTCATGCAACACGTATCCATTTTCTACTAAAATAACATAATTTACATTCATCGACCTTTTATACAAAGGACCATCAAATCAAACATTCACACATTTGAGTTTTCCATAGGTCCTCGACAAATATAGTTATATTTACAGACTGGGGGAAATAGGGTGTTACAATTCTCTCCCCCTTAAAGGAACATACTCCTCGATGTTTTATCTATCAACATGATATGTATGTATAGAAGTAAACAAAATTGGATATGCCTGTCTCATGGAATCTTCCATTTCCCACGTATCCTCATCTGGGCCAAAGTGTTTCCACTGCACCTTGACCTGTGAAATGGTTTGGTTCTTGAGTGAGGTTTCCTTCCTATCTAGTATGCATTGGGGTTATGGCATGAATTCTCCCTCCAATTCCATCGGGATCACAAACCAGTCAATTATATGATTAACATCATGTACATATTTCTTCAATAGTGAAACATGGAAAACATTATGTACCTTTACTGTTGGAAGAAGTTCTATCCTATAGGCTACAAGTCCCACTCTATATAAGACTTAAAAGGGTCCACAATACCGAGGTTCCAACTTGGCATGGGCTCCCATTCTCAGGGAACTCTTCCTAGGTCTAACTCTGAGATATACATGGTCTCTTGTCTTGAACTCTCGGGGAGTTATTTTTCTGTCGACATAAGGTTTTTGTCTATCTTGAGCAATCTTCAGATTTTTCTTTATCTGGATCACTTGATGTTCCATTTCTTTTAGCATGTTGGGTTCGATTGTAACTCTATCCACTGGATTATTCTAGCTGATTGGAATCTTGTATTGTCTACCATAGACGGCTTCAAAAGGACTCATCTCCAAGGATTCTTGATAATCGTTGTTGTAGGCAAACTCTACCAATGGTAGGTAGTGTTCCCACTTCTTAGGCTGATGCATTACATGCATCCTTAGCATGTATTCTACTATTTGGTTCACTCTTTTTGTCTGTCCATCATTTTGAGGGTGATAGGTTATGCTAAACAACAATTTAGTCTCAAAACCGGCCATTAGGATTTCCAAAAGTTTGAAGTAAATTTGGTATCTCTGTCAGATACATTTTCCTTGGGCATGCCATGTAGTCTGAATATCTCCTTCATGAAGATGTTGGCAATATCTATTGCCTTGCAAGTTGACTTGACATGGATGAAATGAGAATACTTACTCATTTTTTCCACCACGACCATGATGGCATCATTTTTCTTGGTCGACCTTGGTAATCCAATGATGAAATCCATGGAGATGGTTTCCCATTTCCATTTTGGGATTGGTAGGGGCTGTAACAATCCTACTGGATGTTGGTGTCATGCCTTAACTTTTTGGCATTATAGGCACTTATATATATATAGATATTTATGTCGTTCTTTAACCCATGCCAACAAAATTGTTTCCTAGTGGTCGTGATCATCTTCTAATATCTTGGGTGGCCAGTATATGGTCTCTTATGTAGTTCATCCATTATGAACCTCTTCAACTCGTCACAGTTTCAAATATATAATTTGTTTTTGTATGTCAGTAGCCCTTCCTCGAGCATCTAGTAGCCTTCATACTTTAGCCTTGTAGGCTTCTATCTTAGGTATGAGGTCACGATCTTGAATAATGCATCTGTCTCTTTCCCTGACATCTATTTCACAGGTGCTTACTGCTTCCAGATGAATCATTTTTATACTTATGCTAAGGGAATCAACCACCCCATTTTCCTTTTCTTTGATGTGTTTGATTTCGAAATCAAACTCACTAAGGAGATCCATCCACCTAGCTTGCCTGGCATTGAGTTTTGGTTGATCAAAAAGGTGCCTCAACCCATAATGGTCTATCATAAGCACAAATATCCTTCCCAGGAGGTAGTGACTCCACATTTTTAAAGCATGTATTATGGAATCCAAATCTAGGTCATGGGTCACATAATTGATTTCATGCTCATTTAATTTTTGGGATGCATAGCAAATTACACGTCCCTCTTGCATAAGGAATCATTCGAGTCCTTCCTTCTAGGAATATTTACACATGAGGAAATCATTATCCGGGTTTTCAATCTTCAGAATGTGTGCATGGGTCAGGAGGTATTTCAGTTCCTGAAATCTTTCTTCACATTTCTATGTCCAAATGAATTTAACCCTCTTTTTCTGAAGGGTAGTGATTGGACAACCAATCTTGGAAAACCCTTTTATGAACCTTCTATAGTATCCTGCTAAGCCCATGAAGGATTTGATTTCAGATACATCCTTCGGGGTAGGCCATTCCATAATAGATTTGATCTTGTTGGGGTCCACTACCACCCCTTCCTTAGAAATGACATGGACTAAGTAATGGACTTTCTTCTTAAAGAAGTCGCACTTTCTAAACTTAGCATAGAGATAATGCTCTCTTAGTACTTGAAGTACGAGTTTAAGGTGTTCTTCATGCTCTTCTCTGTTCTTGGAGTATATTAGCATATAATCAATGAAAACCAATACAATTGTTTCTAGAAATTTGATGAGTACATTATTCATTAAGCACATAAAAGTAGTGGGGGCATTGGTTAACCCAAATGGCACCATCACAAACTCATAGTGACCATACCTCGTCCCGAAGGCTATCTTGTGGATGTCTTCATCCTTAATTCAGAATTGATGGTATCTAGACCTTAAGTCTATCTTTGAGAAAATGGAAGCACCTCCTAATTGGTCAAACAAGTCATCGATTCTTGGTAAGGGATATTTTCTCTTTATGGTTGTCTTATTGAGTTGTCTATAATCTATGCATAGTCGGAGTGTGCCATATTTATTTTTCACAAACAAGACGGGTGATCCCCATAGAGATACACTAGGTCAGATGTACCCTTTTTCCATAATCTTCTTTAGTTGTAGCTTGAGCTCAACCATCTCTGGCGTACTCATCCTATAGGGCGTCCTAGATGCTGACACTTCTCCTGTTGTAAGTTCTATTGAGAAGTCAATGTCCCTTCTCGGAGGTAGACCTGGTACCTCTTATGGGAACATGTCCTTGTATTCTCTTAATATGGGGTGTTCCTCTAGGTTTGGTTTGTCATCCTCAACATATTCCAACACCTGTATTGCATATAAGGGACACCCTTTTCTGCAATACGTTTTCATTTGAAGGGTCGATATTTGTCTCACTGAGACAAGATTATGAATCCCTTGGAGGGTCATCTTTCTCCCTTCTTTGTTTACACATTCTAAAGTTTTATGATAACAATACAACTTAGTTTTTTAAGAATCCAACCAATCCATACCAATCAACAAGTCATAGAATCCCAGGGGAAGTATACTAAGGGTCACTTGGGTGGGCAATCCACCCATGATGAATTGATAGGATGGTATGACCTCTGCTACCTTTATTTTTGTCCTAGTGTCTAGTCACATCAACCATGGAGTAACATGTCTAATTGGTTGCATTTTACACTTATCAACAGTCTGAGGGGCCACATAACTCAAATTAGAACCAGGGTCAATTAAAATAGAAACTAGATGGTTGGCGATCATACCTTCTAGCTCCATTACTGAGGCTTGGTGGTCGGCTTGATTATTGTCCAAGTCTGCATAGATTCGTGGCATGCTCCTAGCCACATCATTGATGGTGGTAGCTTCTTGGATATTGTAGACTCTCTCACTGTTCTATTGTCTACATGGACAATCCCTCAACCGATAAACCCCAACATTTTAAGGGTTCTTTCTTTAGGTTATCAGTCTTTCCTGGGACTGTCTTAAAAGGTTTATTTCCACTTTGATATGGGAAATTTTGTTGGTGCACACTTCTATTAGGAAGTCTCATTCTAGAATCCTTTCCATAGTTCTTGAATCTCGAGGATTTAAACCCCTTCCTCTAGAATCCCAAACTACTCCTATTCTTCCAGTCCTCGTGAGGTCTTATCTTATTCCCAAACTATTCATAAAAATAACTCACCTTCCTGATGGTTTCTTCTAAGGTATTTGGTTCATCAAACTCAATCCTGTCCTGGTAGGTCTGAGGTAACCCACTAATGAATCACTGCATTTTTAACTTTTCATATTTTATGTAGGGTACATACCTTAATAACTCAAGTAATTTATTGACATATTCATCTATTGTGAGCTTCCCCAACCTGATTTCATATAACTCCTTGGTCTTCCCATCCATGTATTTCTCTAAGAGATACTTCTTCCTGAAGTATTTCTCAAATTGTTTCCATGACAAGTCCTTCTCATGAACTCCTTTAACATTCCTAAGGTCTTCCTACCAAATGGAAGATTTTCCATTCAGGTTAAAGATGGATATTCCAGCCTTCAAGTTTTTAGAGTAGTCATGGACTCTGAAGTAATTCTTTAAACCAAGAAGCCAAGATTCCTCCCCTTCTCCCTTCTTAATCTCTCCATCGAAAGAGGGTGGTTTGGCTTTCTTGAACTCTCTAGGATCATGATTTTTGGAATCCTTCCACTTCTTTTCTTTCCTTTGAGAATTTGAACTGCCTCTACTACTAGAAGATCCTTTGGATTTTCCAGCTTCTTTTCCAAAGGACTTTACCGATGAGTGTCCCCTGCCTCCAGGTTGGGCCTTCTTCATTGTACTTCTCACAGTGTGGTCACTTATGGAGTCATATTTTAGGATCTCAGGTGGACTCTGACTTATATTCTTATGTCGTCGATCCACAAGAATGGTTATGGGTTCATGTTGAAGTTGCCTCTATATGCCAGATAAGATCTGCAACAAGACTGCGTTAATTTCTATTGTTTTTTGTTGCTCCTTTATAAATCTCTCATTGTCAGCCTTACAACTCTGTAATTCGGCCTTGAGGCTCCTTACAGTTTCAGCTAGATCTGAAGGGGTTTCCATCACCCTCCTTTTGTTAGATCCTTCGTCTCTATTGTGGGATCCATCCCCCAATTCATGACCCGTCACCATCCTTTAGTCTTGAAGTTTTCCCGTGATTTACTGATTTCTTGAGTGATGACGAAACACTTATTGTTAGCTAACAGTCTATTAGTTCATGAGAAATACATAGTTCAATTCCTTAATTGCACACGTACACAGTAGAAAGTTCAAATATTTCCCTTAATAACATTTTATCCAAACTTTTTAAGGAAGAGGTAAGATAGAGTGTCAATCTTTTATAAGCACTCCAAATAGAGTTTTTTTTTTTTTTTTACGTGACTCGTCGATGAGCACAAGTAGGCCAAGTGTAGTAACCATGCTCTAATACCATTTTGTAACACACCCACGATGGGGTGAAAATAAAAATAAAAAATCCTTCTCCTTACAGGAAAAAATCCTCTCCTTCTATGGTTCCTAATTTGAATAGTAGGGGATCCAACCTGACTTCCTGGTCAAGTATCTCCGATTATAGAACCAAAAAAATCTCTGAAACCTTGATGGCATCATTCTGTAATTAAACATAGACCCTTTCAATTTCCTTGTGAAGGTCTAATGGTACCCTCGACCTTCCCCTTCACACTTGCAAAATATCCGAGTTTGAGCGCTAGCCCCTTTTCTGACAAGCCCCTCCATGTGACCACTAGTTGTGACCATGGGTCTAACCGAAAGGCACTTTGCGACTTCGTGAAATCAAAAATTAGTTCGCCTCTTTTTCTAGAAGTCCGATCTCTGAACTTCTGATAGTGTTAGATCAACGATCCATGGTCTTCTGTGATACGACATTCTTTATCTCCTCTTGAAAATCAAGACTTTGCGTTTCGGGGTTTTGGAAAACAAATCCCTCCTTTCCTACCTTTGGTAATATTCCAAAGTTTGAATCCTCAAACTCTCAGATCTGATGCCACCTGTCAACCTTGGAGATGTATGGTTCTCACTGGCTTCGAGACTTCGGGACTTTGCAACTCCGCCCTCTGTGCACTTCCAAAAAGTTAAGGGACATGCACCTTACCTGGATTCAAGGGTTGTTGGTCCTTCGAACCCAGATCTGACGAATGAGATCTGTTCCTTTCCTACATGCTCCTCTAGGTGTATGGACGTGAGTTTTGATGGCTTAGATCTCTTCCTTACATCTGATCTGTCAGCGACTGTCACTCCTCCCCTTAATATTTTTCTTTCTCCCAACTTGGAATAATTAAAGTTCTTCAAAGGATTCACCTTTGAAATACCTCGTATGAATATTGACGTATTGGGGTCTCGATGGTGTTTTCCCTCCTAAGATTTTTTCAATGGAGTTTGACTCCACCCTGGCACACACTTGCAGTCTACATGCAACTTGCATTGTTTCTCCTTGGGCTTTCAACTTACTCAATCTCTAAGGGACACAACCCTTCTATGTATTCCAAAAGACTTTCTAGTGCCCTCCTGGCACTCTCTACGCTTGACTTCCTAAGCTTTTGAACTTGGGACAATTTTTCCTCTTGGACCTCATCTGTGTTTTCGAAAATCACTTATCTCTTCTGAGCTTGATCTCCTTGAATATTTCGATTTCCCACGCAATCCCTACGTTTCAGGGATCTCTTCAAACTCAGATCGAAGGTCAAAAATGATTGACAGTTGATAGTAATTGCGGGGCCCCAACATGCGTGATCTTTATCAGAGAGTTCGACCTCCGCAATCTAAAATTGCTCGCCCAACATGGTCTAAATAGAATCATTGATCTTCTAGCCCAATGAGATCAATGACGTTGGTGAATTGCGGGTCGTGAACTAGCGCATCTTCTACTTTCACTTTCGCACTCCACAACAATTCCCCACCCTCGATCTCCATGCATAGATTGACGGTTCGTAGTGATTGCGGGGTCCAACCTCCACAATGAGGGAAGTGCTCAGTCGACTTTATTCCAATCCTAGTCATTGATCTGTCATTCCCGATGATATCAACAACGTGGGTTGATTGCAGGCTGTGAACTAGTAGGTCCATTAATTTTCACCTTCCTGCTCTGCAATGGTTCCCAACCATAAATTTAATCGAGTGGCTGGTGTTGAATTCGTTAACCCTAGTGGGGGTTTGAATTGATCTAACAACCAGGATGGCCTTTCCACCTATTAAATGGATCGCCTCCATCACCTTTGTAAGATTCTTAAGTCATCTACAGTTCTTGTTACTCCAATAGTTTGAGTAACTTAACTATTGTGAAATTTGATCTCTCAGAGCTTCGAACTCTTGAGGTCTCAAAACTTTCAAGAGATAACTCCTTTTTTCATAGGTTTCTTAGACCTAGGTCACGTGGACCTTCATATGAATCTTAGGCTATTAACCCTACTCTTAGTTAGGTTTTTGGTTTAGGTCTTGGGTGTGATTTCAAAGTCTCTTAGACTACTGGTCTGAATGAAATGCCTTCCTAACTCACAAAGCTATGAGTTCTGAAATAGGGCAAGGTAACTTGTGAGGTTACCAAAATGGTAGAAATACCAAGAATCTCGCTCTGAATCTGGGATTGTTTTGTAATTCCCTGGGGAAAGTGCTTTCGAGGAATTAAAATAGAGCATAACGAACATCAAGAAGATGTAAAAGTACTCAAGGGAATGAACACATACTCTTAACTTAATCATTCAATACAAAAACCATTTATAGGCATATAAATACAAGCATGCATCCATTATTTCCAATTCAAAGAACAAGGCATAAAAAAACTTATCAGAACAATAAGGCATGATGCAACTGCTAAGAGGGGTTCTTGTTTCACCCAACTACAGGCTCAGTCACTCCCAATGGATTTATCACTGGCCACCCCTGATCTTAGACCATGATGCTTTGAGATTCCAATCTCTTACTTCCAGCTCAATGGAAGTTAGGGACGAATTTACTTTCCTTCTCCTTATACAGAAATAGATAACAGTGAAGGTTACTCTCCTTCTCCCAGCTCAGTCTCTATTCTCTGTGATCAGAACTCACTTTTCTCTTTCAATCCTTCCTCGAACCTGAGAGCTTTGGCTCTCGTCTTTGCACTCTCCATAGGTCCCCTCTTCCCACCACACTTCCTTTCTTTCCTTCCTTAACAAGATTGTGTGTGGCTTGAATCCCCAATCCGTGGTCAGGTCTGGAAGCCTTAAAGATGGGCAGTCTGCCCCATCCCCTCATTAACTCTTGAGGAGGTATTCCCACATACCATCCTGACTGTAATTCATTACTGGTTAGAGGGTTGTTATGATCTTGAGAAATTAAATCCAACATGGTACTGGTTCAGTGGAGGTTAACACAACCATTCCGGGTCCCCTCCACCACCTTTTCATTAGCAATCATGGTCTCTCTTAGCACATCCCCTTCCCAACATTCATTCAACACATATCCATTTTGTACTAAAATAACAGAATTTACATTGATCGACCTTTTATACAAAGGTCCATCAAATCAAACATTCACACCTTTGAGTTTTCCATAGTTCCTCGACCAATATAGTTATATTTACAGACTGGGGGAAACATTGTGTTACAGAAGACCTTGTGGACACAACAACCAACACTAATGAAGTTTCCATTGAAAAACATGTTAAAAGGATCAAATGACAAGGTGAAAAGAAAGGTTTAAGTGGTCAAAAGGGATTAATTGGCTATGAAAACAACGTCAAATTGGAGTCCCAACATGTCCCCCATGCCTAAGATATTGCATGTCCCCATGCAAGAAAAATGTATAGCTAATGTTTTGTAAAAGGTTATCAAAAAATGACCAAGCTGAAAATAGTGACACCAATTCTATTTTCTATAGATATTTCCTTTAGTGAGTTTTTTCCTCTCAACTGGGAAAATGGATGTTCTTGATTTCCTTCCTTCCACTTTTACTTCTAGAAACATTCCACAATTATTTCAATAATATACCTCATTTAAACCAATGATTTGTTCCATGCCTTCCAATGTATTATCCCCCTCATAATAGTAAACTATACTCTATATCTCTTGTGTATAGGAATTTCAACTTATCATAATCATTATTGGCCTCCTCATCTCTTGTCTTGACATGTTCATTATCTTGGTGTTGAAATTTTGTTGAGTTATCTTTTGATAGCAATTGAATATCAATACATGCCTCATATTCATTCCCCCAAAATATGGATCGAGCTCCCACAATAATTTCATTTGTTTGGTTACAAAAAATCACTTTCCTTTCCTTTCTATGAAGACAATATTATGAGCTATGTGGCTACCATATAAATTAAAAAAGATTCACTTTATCTTTTGTCCTTATGGAAATCCAAGAAAATTATTGGCAATACCTTTCCTGTGACCTATTTTATATCCTCAACTCTCCAATGAACATATGTTGAACCTTGTCCATATAAATTCATAGTTAATAGAGTTTTTTTGTCCTACAAAATCACATCAAAAATAACATAAACCCATTAAATGCTATAATATACTCTCAAATGTATGTATTACTACCACCTTAACAAAACCTGCTTCCAAAGTGCACACGGACTATTCATGTCAAAAAAAAAATGCCAACTACAATGGAATATTAATATGTGATCCTTCTAAAACAACAATTTTCCCCTTCAAGATTACAATAAGTAATCTTAATGTGTGATCCTTCAAAATCTTACTCTCAGTTTAGGACTACAACAAATGACTAGGGAAGAACTATTAATTTTCTTTAAAATCGTTTAGTCACAAAAGAGAACCTTCATATCTTATTATCCCTTCCATATTCGACAAGTAACTTTGAACTTCAACTCTTTCATATCTCTATCAGAAAAGGAAATTTCTATGCTTCTTGGTATGATTAACCCATCATAGTTGTCACGAACTTTACAATGGTTGTCCCAAATTCTCCTAGGAACTCCTTTCCATATTAGCTTACTGCCATTCTTCCCTACTTCAAGACTATAGCTGAAATTATTGGATTCATTATCATCTCCCACAAAGAGAAGGAAGACCATAAATATTAGTGACTTTCCTAACCGAAATTCCTCAAAATGAAGACAAAAATAAGCTCCAAATAGTGGAAAATTGTCAATATCTAGGTTTCATTCTCAACTTCATGTGAATTATCTTTTACATAACGGTACTTAAACATGCTACCAATGTGCATATCAAATTTGTGATCATCCTTTAGATGTGCCAAAAGTGTCTGGAGATCCCCTGTGATAGGACATTTGGAACCTGCATAAGGGAAATTGTATGGCTTGAAAGTACATTGGGCCTCATGTTTAAGCTTTCTATAGTATGGGAAAATATCTGGACAACCAATATTATGATACTTGCAATGAAGATCCAAAGTGAATGCAACCTTTTATAATGTTGGACACCTTATATTTGCAAGCTCATGTATGCATGTAAGAAACTTGTTATGCACTTTTAACTTAGAGTTGGAGCACAGGGTATTCCCATTAGGACACTGATGAATTGGTGGATATATTAATTTTTTTCGACAGGACAATCAAGTAGTTTGTGCACAACGATGTGAACGGATTTCCATTTTCTCGTGGATAAGAGTGTTTAACATAAGGTTTCTCATTTATTGGGGTTGGACGAGAATCATTATCCATAAAAGGTGACCCTAGTTCATCCACATAGGTAATACCTAGTAATGCACAAGGATATCCATATCCTATTTTTCTATCTCTAAGACATTTCATATGCATTTCCTAGTTTTTGACCTGGTTAAGGTTTGTCCTCCATGCAATGTTTATCTTTACTCTACCTCAATCAAAATATTTTGTAGGTATCTACTTCTTGGCTACTTCAAAAGTATCAGGTGAAACTTTGATAAGGACTAGGAGCTTAATATTCATATTCTTTCCATATCCCATTAATTAGGTCTTGAATGGCTCATCTAGTAGTCACCTTCAACTATGTATAATGAGAAGTTGTGTCTTCCACCATCCTTGTGCTGCATATTTTTCCAAACCAAATGCAAGGCCAGGTCTATCTTTTATTGTAGACAAACAAAATACATGCTACACTGATATTCACTCTTAGCTCACTCACAAATTTGCATTATTTGGTAATCTAGGGAGAGCTCTAGATAGTAATCAATTGCTTATCATCTTTCTGTAGAAAATATGGCATATGATAGATATGAAAAATAAAGAGGATAACTACCCCTTGAACTTTTGAAGGAATTGATACCACCCTACATATTTGAATATGAATTCTCTCAAAATTTTTGAGATGACCAATATTGTTATGTTGGCTCTGAAGAATAAAATTACAAGCCTTTTCTATGCACTCCCTTAACATAGGATTTGACTTCATTTATTCATATCTTGAGACAAAAGGGGATTTGAACCAGAAAACCAATCACAAAATGAAGAATGGAAATGATAAGCAAGATCAATTGTAATGATAACACCAATGGGTAAATTGACATGCTAGTTGTTGTATAGGCTAAGAATTTTTGTTCTCAATGTCATGAGAATCATAGTTTCCTTACCAAAGTTGCATACTGATCTAATATTTATTACTTTCCTTCCAATGATCATAGTTCTTGTCTAACAAAACCTAGTCTCCTCATGACACTACAAGACTTGGTGTTTGGGGTTTTGCAAGGTAGTTCTTCCTCTTAGTGATTATCACTGCTAGTGGGTGGGTAAGGACCTAGGAGTGTTAGATGAAGTTAAAAAATCTACAGGTTTGTGAGGTTGCGAAGGAGTAGAAAAAAATAGATGGGAAATAATGGTTATGGGAAATGGGTGTAACAAGGATAGAGTATAGGAAATGCCACATATGATTATTAACATAAGGAATGAACTTAAAATTTATGTTGTTTTATAACTTTCCATATCTTTGATAAACTAGAAAAATAAAATAGTTGAAATGTTATCTCAATTTTGACCTTAATGTAGTTTTCTTACCACAATGTATGTTGCAGTAGATGATTAGAGAGAGAGAGAGAGAGAGTGAATATGGAGATGTTGTATGTTGAACTGAGCCAAATAAATTAACTAAGTGTTGACCAACTGTGATGATGAATTTGCTTGAGGCTGACTACTACAGTGAATTTGGAACCAAGAAAATAAATTATTGTTGGTGGAAACTTGAGTGCTCAGCAACTCTGAGCTCTTATTCTAAAGCCAATTATTGTCACTAAATAAACGAAAATTTGCAAGGTAGCTTAGAAGTGAAATGCTACAGGTTTCCCAGTGGTTGCAAGATTGTGTGGTGGTTACAGGACTGCATAAAGGTGTACACATATAGGTGTTTAGTATTTTTTTGATTCTCACTAAGGTTGATTACTTGCAACTTGTTGTCTTTTGGATTCTAAAACACTGCCAGTATCAAAGAGAACTAAACATTGAATGCTGAGGCCAACCAAAAACAAGATTTTTTATTTTGTTTATGATTTCATGTTGCAAAAGAAAGAATTATTTTTATTTGGAATTCTTTCTTATTGTGAAAAATAATATCATGGAGGTGTTGATGTAGGTGGCTACTGTAAGTGTTGTTGAACAAGAAAAATAAATTTCTATTTTGAAGAATATGAAAATGCTGCAAGTTGTTGTCAATACCATAAACAATATATTCTTCATCCATATCCTCTATTCATACAACTCAATCTCTGTGAATAAATTTACTTGGAGTTGAACATAGGAAGAGATCATTGGACTACCAATCAATAATGTAAATCGTTAAACAATGAGGGATGACCCACCATTAATATCAATGGACATCAAGGTACAAAAGTACATTCTAGTTTGTATGAATGAATGTGTTGGAGTCGAACACCTATAGAACCCATCTTTCAAATCACATTGATGTATTCCCTTTTCTAATAGTGAGAGAACCTTCCATTAAGGCATGCAAGCCTCAAGGTAATTATAAACATATCTAATCTCAATCCCATATGATGTGTTGGAGTTGATGGGATGAGACTTATCAGAAGGTGTGCCTTAAGGAATCCCACATCACATGACACAAGCATAAAACATAATTTATTTGAACAACCATAAAACTTGAACCAACATTAACTTACATAACTTTATTGAGAGCTTTTCCCACCAATTTCCTAGTCTTCAAGCAAACTCATGTCCCGCTATGCTAGTATACTAGTTTTCACAAATGGACTTATTTTTATCTTTACTATTTTATTCATTTATTTACATTATCCTACTCTACTTGAAAAAGATAAATTTCCCTTGAAGTGTAGAAATATTTGTTGGATCATGTTGTCATTGATGCCAATGGTTTGATTGATTGATGTCAAGTGATTGATTGATGTCAAAGGATTGATTGATTGATGATTGATGTAATATAATATGTATT